>JAEIIJ010007404.1:0-48006 GCA_018904815.1 Drosophila ogumai
GCATATAAATATAAATATATATAAATAATTAAAAGTATATGGCGAAACCAATGGAAATTAAATAAAATTGTAGCTGAACATATGTTGGAAATGTTGGAAAATTATGGTAAATTACGAAATAAATATAATGAGGCGATGGAGGATGAAGTGAAGGGAAAAATCAGAAATACTCTACGACATATACATAATAGCATAATTATATTTAATTATGTAAACTTAGTTACGGTGTAAGCAAAAGGAATATAAATAAATGATTCAATGTTGTGTATGTACATATAAAGTATATTTAAAAAGGGAAACCAGATCTATATAAAAAATCCATATAATTACAAACAACAGCAATATGCGCGCATAACAAAGGCAGACTAACTAAAAGAAAATTGTATTAATATTTGCATATAAATGTAAAAAGCCCAATGCAAACAAAGCTGCCGGTGAGCATCTGGTTTGCATAGGCCGGCGCAGACATATGATAGATCATAAAATAGCCCCATCAGATCCAACCAACCAACCCAACAACACAGAGTCAAGCACACTGCGGTTATAACATATAGTAATTGCATTTGTGACAGCAGACAGCAGCAAACATTCGTATGTACGAGCAGCATATATAAAAAGAGAATTATGAAAGGTGTGCAAGCAAAATGCCATAATTATGTTAAGCGCCTATCAAAAGCCTATCCAATTCAATCAAAGCCGAACGAAGCCCCCAGAACAAACTCACACATACACACTCACTCATCTATGGACAAACACACACACAAGCACACTTGAGTGTGTGGCTGCAAACACGTTAATATATGCATAGAAAAAGGCGCTGCCAGCGATTGCAGCCGTGCAAGAGAGAAATAATCAAATAAAATGGAAAAATGTTAATCAAAAAACAGAAAAACAAATTAAAAAAAAAAAAAAACAAATACAATGACGTCTTTTTATTTCACAAGGGTCTGTGAAGTGGAACAAAAGGTTCAAAGGAGCATAAATAAACTATTAAGAGGTTTAATAAGGTAAGTTAATTAGGGAATATGGTGCGGGAAAAAGAAAAAGATATATTTGGAAATCAAATTTTTTTTTTTCAATTTTGTAGACCTATTTTAATATTTTGTCCAAATATTTACTTTTATTCTAGGCCTATTCTAAACAATTTCGAATTAAGGTAGCAAACGTTATGACAATTATTATTGTCAAAGCGGGTAATTATGTGGACTCATATTTAATTTATAGGTATTTATAATGTTGTCTCTTAGTTTGTTCTATTTAAAAAAAGGTTCAACTTGTTTGATTTTTAAATACAATTTAATCAATCATAAATAATTAATCATTGAAGTACCAAGTATTTCGCAACTAAAATATGAATTATTAAAAAATCTCTTTAATATATTTTGAACAGATTCTCCAAAGCATTCCGAGCACAATCTCGATACTTTCAGGACCTTAAATTATTGTTAATTTCCACCCAGTCTCCCCG
Source organism: Drosophila ogumai (assembly GCA_018904815.1). NCBI lineage: Eukaryota > Metazoa > Arthropoda > Insecta > Diptera > Drosophilidae > Drosophila > Drosophila ogumai. Next base: position 1,469 of record JAEIIJ010007404.1, read on the forward strand.
CTGGATCGCATGGAATTATTTCAGACCGATAAACTGCAAATGAATTTGCAATGCTAATTGGAAATAAGAGAAAAGCTGCTCCGAAGTCACCCGCCCACATTGGATCCCGATGCATTTTTGCCCCGCATTTTGGTCCTGCTGCCATTGTGCAGTTTTCCCTCACCCTGGGCAATCGTTGCACGCCAGTCACGTAAAATCAAAATTTCCCCCCACATGTGAGTGCACCTTTCAACTGCGGGGTACGTACATGCATATAAAAAAAAAAAAAGAGTCGCTGGCATTGCGGCTCATTGCACAACGGAACTGTACAATTTCAATATTTTACTGCATTTTCCACTTTGGCCGTGTCTCTGGGCCACCGGCCTCTGTTATCCTGTCCGCTGGCCTGCCTCCTGCCAGTCGTCGTTTCTGTGCCGGTGGCAGTGGCAGTGCCATTGCCTGTTTAATATGCGCGCACAAAACGGCACGGTGGCGAAATATAAATAAAACAAATAGGCCCCCGTTTCACTCTCGACCCACTCCCTCCCCTCCGCGGGCGCACAATGCATAAAGTGCACATGTTACTCATACGCCCCGTTGGCCGCGCAAACGCAACTCGCATCGAGCTCGAAATTGGGCGCCCCTTAGATTCATGAATCACCCAAAATGATGGTCGGGGGGAAGCTTTTTATTCGGCACTCTTGAGCAAGGGGCTGGGGCAGGGCTTCTTAACAAACACTTGACTCACTTTACAGCAATTTTAGTGGATAATTCTTTACACCGCCCTGCCATGCAAAATATTTGGCAATAAAAACTAAGCGCATAAAATTTCACTGCATCGTGTCTTTGTTTCTCTCCCTGCTCTTTAGAAATTGTTTGGATTTTGTTTCCCTTGTATATATATTTTGTGCAGTGCATTATGTACGGTAAAAGGACAACTGCAGAAGTGCACCTAAGCTGCCAAATATAAAAACTCTGCTGCCGCGTAGAGTTTGCATGAAGATTTTCTGGGGCTTATTACGAGGGGTATTCTCCAGCCAGCCAGGACCTTAACGATGCCCGAAGGCTGACTGCCTTTGTCTCTTGTGTTTGGTCCTCCCCTCCCCCATTCCCCAACTTCCCAAATCGCAATTCACCTTCCACCTTTTTATGCTCTTTTAATAGCACTTGTTTAGCAAGCAAACAACGCTGGCAACTTAAAAAACTCCGTCGCTGCTTCATGCTAAAAATTTTTATAGCAAAACTTTGAGTGTTTGTCTGTTTTATTAACCGTGCCTGGCTGCTGCCTCATGCGACTCCGTGGCGTTGCCAAAGTCAAAAGCCCAAGTTTTCGTCCTGTCTTATTCATAACACACACACACCCATATATGTGTAGACTGCACTTATGCTGCACCACCATCAGGGCAGGACTCTTGGCTAACATTTTATGTGTGTGAGCCGTCTTGGCGAGGGCTGCTGTATTAATTGATGGTCCTTACTCCTTCAGATGTCCTATATAAGAAGCCATGATTGGAGATTGATGTCAGCATGGACAGTATTTTTTCAAGGTAATTCATTTTTTTTTTATTTAATTTTTAATTACAAATAAGATCTATACAAATTATATACAACAAATAGCCTGGCTTAGTTCTCCCTTTATTCTTTATCTAAAAAATACTTAATTATTAAATCAAACCCTTTTTTTTGTCCCGTGTGATTTTCACCCGCCATTAAGCTGCAATATCTCTTCACCTCACCATCGCCAGCACCGCAACGACAAACAACAATCTCGTTTTCAGAAAGCAAACGCTAATGACAAAATGCTAAAATTTGCCCAGCACTTGCCGGCGGTAAAGTATAAGGGGAGGTGGATGCTGGCGCTAGAGGGGGCGTTGTCTGGAAGTGCGGCCAAAAACCGCACAAGAGCGAGGCATCCATTAATTTTCGCACAACCGCAAAATTCAAAATTGTTTATAAAGCTACGCAGGATGCGGCAACGGCGGCGGTGGCATCGGTGACACGTGCGGAGATAGAGAGCAGTTCTGCTATCTCACTACCTTAACCCGTTCGTGGCCAAGGACAAAAAGCGAAGCGCAGCGGACCCAAATTGAAATGAATTTTAACGAGTCAAAGCGAAAAGTGTCAGCAAGTAAGGGGCGTTCTCTGGAAAATATCTAGCTGAACCTGCTTATCCCAAAAGCACGGAAAGAAATTGTCATATTTATGAAAAAAAGTAAACCTTAAAAAGTGTATGTAGTCCTATTAGCATACCTATATTTTTAAATGCTAAAAATATTCAATATTATATTGACTTTCAATCTGATCATTTAATGTTTAGAGTTCTTTTCTTCCCAGTGCACTCTCTATTTATCTTTGCAATCTCACTCCCTGTCGGCTCGCTGCGGGGCCACTAAATTATACGCAGCGTGGAGAAGAGGATGCTCCAACTCAAATCTCACTCCTCTCCACTTTATTCGAAATCCTGTTCCCATAGTCCTGGCCCTGGTCCTGGTCCGATGCGTAGGCCAAGTTTTTAGCGCGATATCCGACGGAGCTTCCTCTAAAATTGCGAACAAATTACGCAGAAAACTATTATCGTTAGGAGCATATGTGACGCCGTTAGACAGAAAGCCAAAGGCCCGATCCGGAGCAGGGCTAAAACACCTAACACACCCAGCACCCAGCGCACCTCCCTGCTGCTGGCGGCCATGGCAAATGACTATGACAACGGCGCTTGAGTACCTAAATGCAGTTCCAGGACTCTGGTACCCTTCCCACTCTCCACGCCGAGCTCTTTTTGGCACACTCTTCATGCTGGGCCCGCCTATTTAGCTCTGTCGCATGTGCAACGCGGTGTGGTGCGGTGCGCGGTGTGTGCATATGCAATAACCGCCAGTGCCACCACCGGCTCAACCGCCTCCTCTTCCTAGTTAAAAATCAACGGCACCATCAGCATCACCAGCGCTGGAGCGCGGTTGGAGCCATCACAAATGGACGAGCTCGCTTATTGTCTGCTTTTGTGTGCGTCCCGAAAACCTCCTGGCTCCGTCCGCGCTCCTCGATCGCTGTCTGCGTGGAAATTGCTTTGCCATGTTAATGTTGTTAGTTGATTTCAGTTTTGGCTTTCAAAGCCGCCGTTAACCCATGGAGTGGACAATAGGGTTAGGGCGCGGGAAGCGAAAACAGCGAGTGCTGGAGGGTCGGATTTCAGGTGATGCCCGCAAAGAGCATTGCCAAAATTGTTAAATACATGCTATCCAAAAACACCCAGCATGAGGTCACACATGGGAACACTGAGAAAAAGAAGTTGTATATTAGTATAAATAATTTAAGAATTTTCTTTTGAACTAATAAATTAATAAAATATTTTATAGCTTGCAAATTGGTAAGGAAGTAGGCCGTCATTTACACCACCAATATTTCCCTCTGTGCAAGTTTATGCCTTTGAGTTATGATCTGGCTTCTATTTTTGGTAGGTGGGTGGCACAGCTATGCCCACTTTTAATGGTAATAAAATCTAAAGCTGCTTTTGAGCGGTCATGAATTCGTTGAACCGTTGCAGCTGCTGGCGCTGCTGGCTCTAACGGAAGGCGGAAGGCGGCTGATGTCCATCCGGCGGTGCGACAAAATGGCCGCTGTGCGCAACGGAAGTGCACTAAACTAAACTAAGCCAAATTAATTGCCAGCTGTGGTTTAATGTGCCAAACAAAACTTTGATTGCGCCCCCAGATACGAGATGGGAGCCATCCGAGCTGCATCATTTGCATATTGAACGCAGTCCTCAGGGAAAGGCCCCCCCAAAAACATGAAGTATTCGACATGGAAAGCTATTAATTCCTACCGGAGACTTTATTAAAGACAAACACACACATACAGTCTGCTTTGAAACTGCAATAAAACCGGTCAAAACTTAACCCAGCCCGCAAAACATCTAAGCCCCCAAAAAAAGGAGGTAAAAAAGGAAAAAGAAACCTAGGAGCATAAAAACAGGAAGAGAGTGCACAGTGCACAGTGCGGGAAAATTAATGGTTCTGACATGGAATTTTAATAAAAATGCTTGCGTCTAGATAGCGAGAGGTGAAAAACTGGCCAGATGCAGACTGCTAATGCTCCTCCAGCCACCGAACCGAACTCAACTGAGCCGAGCTGCGCTGCATTGCACTGCCACGGAAGCTGCTGCTGCTGCTGCTGGTGCTGGTGCTGTCATAATGCTGCAATTGTTCATTATCCACTAATGAACAAAAAGTGTGTGAAAATCGCACAGACAAAAACCTAAATGAAGAAAATGCCGCACAGCTCGCTGAGAGAGATGAAAAAGGAACAGAGGCGAGTGACACACGGGGGGGTTAAGGCCTGCGGATGGGGGTTAAGAGAAAAGGAAGGCCTGGAACACGTTGCTCTGTCAGCAGGCAAAGAGTCAGTGCACTGGGGGAAATTGCTATAATTAATTCAACATTATTTTATAATAATTTAGGTAATAAGTAAAATATATACGTTTTACCGGGTAAGAATTCGAGCAGAGATAAGTTTGATTAGATCCGTTTTTAAGACCCAGTAAATTTGGCTTTATTTCCTATTACTCTAAAAATAGTTTCTATTTTAATAATTAATTTAAAAAATCGCATTTTCGGCAAGTGCAGGTGCAAGCCAAGCAGCAGTGGCTTTAATTTGCGCTGCTTCTCGCACGTTTTCTTATTTGCCATCTGTATTGAGGCCAGGAGGCAGGGGACCAAGACTGGGACTGGAGCTGGGACTAGGACTGCGATGTGGCGGAGGGGGGACAGATCTAGAGGCCGGACTCTCTGAGGGTCGGCAGACGTTGCTTTGAGTGCATTACGTGGAATTTTTGAAGCACTTAAGCTGCTCCATAAAATGCTGCCGTTGCCGCTCCTGCTGCTGCTCCTGGTGATGCCGTTTGCTTTGCAGCTCCCAGCTTTCACATGTGACAGTTGCAGTTGCCGCCGCCCAAGTTCTGTGCCTTTGGTTCTCGGTCCTCGGTCCTCGGTCCTCGCTTCTCGGCGGATCCTTGGTGGGTCGCTGGCGCTTTTGTCTGCAGCGTTTTTGTTCGTGCGGCATTTTCTAATGACAATTGTTTTGCAATATAAATTGCACAAGTGCGCAATATTTGCCTTTGTTTATGCGAAAACTTCAGCATTGCCTAGACTCATGCGCCTGACACCTGCCACCTGCCCACCGAAACAAAAAAGGCGAACACACACACACACACACACACACACACAGAACACTCAGTACCACCCAGAGATATAGAAGAAAGCCAACCATTTGTCTCGCTCTGCACGTCTCTCGTGCTTGGCCAAGGACCCTCCCTCTTTCACTCCTTTATCTCTACTCGACTCGGAGGCTGCTGTTTCTTGTTTCATTACGCCGACAGAAATTCCCGAAAGCCAAGGCAGCAGCGAAGCAGCAGTTGCATTCAATGGCTTTTGTAGGGGTCGTGATATTTGCTAAATTAAATGACGTGAGTTATGAGATACGATTGTTTGACCGGGTTACTCTTCAGCCCCGGGAACACAGGACATGTTGCAGGTTATGGCACACAAAGAAATAGGAGAATTTCATTTGGTAATGGCTCAACTCAAGTCCACAGTGAACTTGATATCTTTGTTACCGATTAAAGACGCAGTCATGTGGCAGAAATTAAATATATGATATTACAAAATGAATAGCTTAAATAATCTTTTCTAGTAATAATTCTAGCCTATGTTACTCTGGGTGAATGTAGATTTCAGATGGTAAAATAATTTTTGGGATCACCGCAGTAGTTTTTGAGTTTATTTACAACAAACATCGATACTCAAAAAAACATAAATATTTTCTCTTTATAATAGTACGTATGAAGTATGATATCAAGATAATGCGTTGAAATATTATATAAATTGTGTGTAATTAGAAAGTTGTTCAGTTCAAAAATATAATTAAAAAAAAGGTGAAACCATTGATTAGGCTGCTGCTATGCCAGCAATAGCCTGAGCCGCAAAATACTTGACATCCGCATCCGTGTCCTTGTTTAGTTTGTCTAGAGTTGGCTTTACTTGCACCTCCATGTCAGTGGCCTCCAGGAAGGAGGAGATCTTCTCCAGGGTTTTTGCCACATTAAAACGAACATTGGCAATGGGATCGTCGGCGAGTAGGATAATTGTGGGCAGCAGCAGCCTGGCGGTTATATCTGTGCCGCAGACCTCGACCAAAACGCTCAGGCCGAACAAGCAGGTAATTCTGTGCAAATAGTTCATGTTATCCGACATAACCAGGATCATGGGAATAATGGCCAGCTCTGCCCAGGGAGCTCCGAAGAGCTCAACCAGTTTCTTTATATTCAGAGCGGCAGCCTCGCGAATGGCAAACACATGATCATTGAGCCAGCGCTGGTACAGGGAGCTCAGCTTGTGGTCAAAGAACTTCTTTCCCAGCTCACCGGCTAGTGCGGGCATGTACTCAACGATGGCCAGTCGCACCCGCCACTTGGAATCTTCGGCCAGCTCAATGATGGCAGGCAGCAGCGACTCTGACACCTGCTGGATGCCAATGATGGCGTTGATGCAGTGCAAATTGGAGACAATGTTCATGCGCACTTCCGGGCACTCGTCCCTGAGTTGAATGAGGAATATGTGGAGCAAGTGCTCCACGGTTCCGTATGCCCCAAGTATGGGACTTAGTCCCATGATAACAGAGGCCAGAGCGGACCTTACATGCGAATTCAGATCCGAGACTAGCTCGCAAACACAGGGCAAAATGAAGCCCAGTAAGAGCTGCACCTGGTTGGCCTTGGCCAGATTGGCACAGAAATCCCTTACCTTGGAGGCCATTGCAGCGCGTACCTCAGCCTCTTCATCCTTGAGCAAACACTCGAAGGTTGTCAGCAGGTCGACTTCAGTAATCTTTGGACCCACCGCCATCTGCAAGTCCACCAACTGCTCAGCAACCATACAGCGCACGCGCCACGACGAGTCGCTTGCGCACTGACGCAGTGTGGGCAAGACCAGCTGCGAATAAAACGAAGAAATTTTATTAACATTTTAGGAATTTTGCTAAATAAAAAAGCTTACATTCCCCACATCGTCCTGCGGCAGCAGCTGAGCAATGCTGACGCAAGCCTCAACCACCAGCAGACGAACAGAGTCCTGAATAGAGAAAGAAAATCAAAATGTTAAAAGATCTTCTCCCAGTGTAAAAGGTTTTGGCTCACCTGCTCATCATTAGCCAGCTGCACAAAGCTGGGGATCAGGTCCGACTTGAGGTACTCTGTCTCCACGACCTTGCTGAACTCGCCCAGCTTACTGGCCGCCGCTCGTCGCACCATGGCCGTCCCGTCCTGGCACAGCTTAAGGAAGCTGGCGCGCAGCTCTGCCTTCACCGACTGAGGGACACGGGGATAGCAGACTGAGAATAGGCCGCAGGCCGAGGTGCGCGAGGGGAACCAGTCGTTCGAGACGAAACGTTGCAGCATCGGAACCACATGGATCTCCAGATCCTGGGCGCTGTGCTTAGCGGCCACGGTGCGCAGAGACTCAACGGCCTTGTCTCGCACCACGCTCTCCTCGACGGTGGCCAGACTTTCGAGGGGTGGAAGTAAGTACATGGCAAACCCGGGACCGCCCACGAGACTTGTGAACTTTCCCAGTTGATCAGCCAGGGCCAGCAGGACCTCAACATCGTAGATGGCCTCGGTGAGGAAGGGTATCAACTCGGAACGAGTGCGCTCCTCGCCCAAAGCCAGAGCAATGGTAGACAGCTTCTTGATGGAGTTTAGGCGCACCTGCAAGTCCTCGTTTTTCAACTGATCGATAAGCATGGCTATGGGATATAAGGAGTCGTCCGCAGATGCCATATTTTGGGGTTTTTTACTCTGGTTAAAATCAGATCGTTTTGACAGGTTTTTTGTTCCGTCTTTTGTAATTTACTGATTTGATTAGTTTTCCAATGAAAATTAGATGACTATGATGGTGCAATTTATGTATTTTTAGTTACTTCAAACTCATATACAGTTCATTATGGAAAATCCGAATCTGCGGGAACTTATTCATGATGTGATCATGTAATTCATGAAATTTGTTTTGCTTAAAAACAAAGGGGGACATCAAACTAAATTTGATAATAAGTTTAAAGGTCCGTTCTTAGTGTCAAAGTTACTTCAAGGTGACTGCTATGTTTTAAAATCACTATATTCCTATTTGTATATCATTTCGCAAGTTAAGGGCGAGTGTGCTTACCACAAAACACACACACATATGTAAAAAGGACTCAATTCCCTTAGCGGTGCGTGCATGTTTCTGTGGTGCTGGCAGTTGCAAGTTGTAAGTTGGCAGGCTGTCCGAGGCTGGTTTTAAAACCCGCTTCCAGCACTGCAAATATGTAACGTTCTGCTAATGTAAATTTATTGTTAAGCAAAAAAGTGGGTGGTGAAAGAGGGGAGGGAAGGCCACGAACCACGTACGCCGCGCAGGTCAACGAGGCAACCGCAGTGGCACCGCGGCCGGGGCCCACGACACCGCCACGAGCTTCGCCACCCCAGGAAGCGCCATCACCCACATTTGCACTGGCAAAATAAAGGGATTTTTTTTAACATAGATAACAATATAAAAACATTATTTCAGTTATACCTAAATTTTAGTTTATTTTAGTAATAGAAAAATATATTAATATATTTTTTATGAATCTATTTCCCATAGTAAACATTTGGATGTCAAACGAAAATATTTATAAATTTATTCAAGACGTAATATTATATTTGTAACCCAGTTTAAATATTTCTAAAGCATTCCTTGTATTTTTGCTCTATTTTTTTCCATGTGCACCTCGACAGTCACCTGGCAAGTGCAGCAGCGTACAATAAATCTAATTTGCGTCGCATTTAATGACTTTGTCCAGGCCCCGGCTTCGGCCTTCGTTGCCAACATCAGCGTGAAAATAGTGGGGTTCCCGAATGCTGGCCCCTAACGAGGCACTAGGTGCATACCGGTCTCCTGGCCAGGTGGACAGGAGATGGAGATGGCGACGGAGACGGAGCTGGGGCAGCAGAAGAGATGACATTTAAGCCGTTGTTGCCCGGACAATTTGAGCCAGCCATATTTTTAGGGAGCGTCGCAAAGTGCCTCATAAAGTAATTAAAAGCGTTAATTAGAATTATGTGACAAAGTTAATGCGCAAATTGTAAATTAAACAATGCGCGAAAAAGTTGTTTGGCCTTTGAGGGTTGTGCTTTTCAAGCATTAAGCCATCCAACTATGATGGGCTTGTCAGCTCGGTTAACAAGAACGAATTTCAGCTAGCTCTCTTTTGCTGCCATCAAAAGAAATTCCGCTGACTAAGCTAAAAAAAAATATTTCTATAAATATATATATTCAATAAATTGTCGCTCATCTGACAAATGGATGCTAAAATTGGGGGCCTGACAAGAGTGTCCCCAAAGCAGAAAAAACACACACATGACGCGTATTTATCAAGTTTTGGAAGTGAAAAAAGTAAAGTGAACCAGACACCATGAGTCTATGAAACATTTGTTGCGTCGTGATTTGGCTGATTTATACTCTTTGATATGTACTCCTCGAGTTCAGGCAAAGGGCCCGTTAATCGAGAGTGGAGGAGCTTCATTGGCCTAATAAAATGCATGAAACGGCCGTTTTATCTTCAAGTTAAATTTATGGCTAGCATAGAAACTGAGATTATGCGAAGAACTTCAAGAGTTTTATTTGAAAAATGAATTAAAATATTAGCAAAAATATTCCATAGCTCTTTAATCAAAAATTAAGTATTGTGAAATATTAAACAATCTTTATGTTAATTATTTCATAAACAGCACCACCCATAAACCCACAAAAAAAAATACACCAGTTAGTCCAAACAGTAATTTGCATATTTGATGCCATCGAGCCTGCCTCACTTTAATATTTTTCCAATGTGATGGCATTTTTGATTTACAGCCCGCCAAGTAGATGTGCCTGGAAATTTTTAAATATTTCCACTGAAATAAATCCCCTCTCTCTGGGGGCCCAGCTAAGCGATCCTAATTTGCTTTGTATTCCGACTGAAGGCATTTTGCCCCGGCCCCTGCAGACATTCCCTCTTGGCCTCTGCGAGGAGAGGCATTCATTCATTTTATTTCATTTGATTTCGTTCCGTTCCGTTTTTTGATACGCATTTCACGAGAAATGATTTATTAAAATTCCACAACGCAGGAGTCGGCAGTCGAGAGATGAGATGAGATCCTTTCGGGGCAGAGAGGAGAGTCTCAGCCTCAATGACATTAATAATGGAAATGCCTTTCAGCTGTCCCCGGCCCTCGGACGCTCCTAAGTATGCAACAGTTTGGCATCGGGCTTTAAAATATTTACGGCTCCTCTCTCCGGCATGCATGCTAAACTTTGCCAGCAATTGACCTCGGTCAAACATAAACAAAAAGAGGCAAACCAAAAACCAGAAAGGAAAATTCATTCGCTTTGCCAAATTATTCAAGTCAAACAAGACCGACAACTCACAGGTTGTATTGCATAAAATATGCAACAGCCTTTCCAGAAAAGCTTCAAAGCTGGTCAAATTCTACGAGTTCGATTCGATTCTTCACTCACTCCCTCTTTATTTCCACTCGAACTAAGAGCATTTAAGTTCCAATAAAATTATGTTGTTGCGGTCGAGGGGACGGGCGACGCCTTGATTTACGTCTCCCCAGAAACCAGGCTGAATCTTTAATGAGAAGCCAACTAAACTGGTCAATACTCAGTGGTCACATCCTTAAATCACTTGGAGAAAAACAAAGCTAGCTTAAGGTATTTTTTGCTGTATGAAAATACTTGAAACATGATGTAAAAATTAATATTCAATATATTAAATATTTCCACATTTTTTTAATGTTGTAAAATACCTTTAAAAGAATTTAATCCATTTTTCTTGCATTCTCTTAAAGCTTAGTTTGAGTTTAAATAATAATAACAAATATTCAGAAACATTTTCAAAGGATACTATTATTTTTTGTCGTGTAGGATGTTGTCATTTTTGTGGCTGCATCTTTGTTGTTTTCTACTTAGGTCCTGGCTCACGAACCCTAAAAGTACTCAGACTTTCCTCAGGTGGAAGGGGATCCTCGGCAAAGACACTTTATTTGGTTTTGCGGGCATTGCCTTTAATTTTCTTGGTAAAAGTTTCGTTTGATTGCATTAATTGTTTTGTTATTCTTGGCAGCCAGTTAACCGAAAATTGTAAATTAATTGCTTGGAAACCAAAGCCGCACACACACGCACACAATGAGTGCGTGGGATGTATTGTAATTATTATCTTTTCATTTGCATAAAACTGATTACGAGTTTGGGAAATTTAAATTTCAGCCCAGTGGCCTATGTGAAGGAAACAACTAACTGCCAGATGGATAATTGCCATTATCTGATTACGGTTTATGCCGAATCGAATTTATTGCAGCAATTTACATACTTTTTTGTATTTCATTTTCAATTTTCTATATGCAAACAACGAAGGTTAACTTTGGTTACATGCCCAACCCCCTCTCATGGAGCACAAATAACAAGAAAATTATAGTACATATCAAAAGAGCTGGCAACAAATTGCTCGGATAATTATATCAATAAATTTGATCAAATATAATGCAAGGCAAGCCAAGGCAGGGCAGGGCTTTTGTTCATTTTCAATTCTCATTTGGCATTTACAAATTTTTCATTTGCATAAACTAAACGCACTTAAATAAAGTAATATAGTTTATTTAATTTTCGTTATTTGCTTTTAAAATGGTCGAATTTCGAAATGAGTATTTAAATTGATTTCTCTGGCTAAAATAAATTGCCTTTAGACAAGTGAGAATATCCTTTTCATTAAAATTTTACGAACAAGTAATTAGAGCTTTTCGTTTCATTTGCCAAAATATTATTTAAGGCCATAAATAATCCTATTTTCCCAAATATTAAGACTTACAAAAAGGTAACTGGTTAAAACAATCAAAAATTGAATCGCATTTCTGGCTTACGGGCACCCTTGCACTCGCACTCGTAAAATATAGAAATATAATGCTGAGTGATGCCAGCTGACGCTACAGTTTTTAGCGAGCCCGAGTGTGAGTCCCTGTACTTTATTACACCAACAGAGGCAGGTGCAGGGGCAAGCGGCGGCAACAACAACAAATGCCACTAATAACACCAATGCAGCAGCACAGACAAAAACAATAAATAAATAAAAAGATGGCATGGCTTTGTCATTGCCTTTCCCCTTCTATTTCAACATATTTCTGATGCTGATGCTCGCAAAACCGCAACGGTTGCTGCCTCGCACACATACTCACAAAAGCCCACCACTACACAGACATTCCGCAGCACACATTGAAGTTATAAAGGACATACACACAAAGGAGTACATTTTTCGCTTTTATTTGTTTTCACAATATTTGTACGTGTTGGTTTCGCCGAGTGTCCATGTGAGAGTGTGTGTATCTGTTTGTGTGTGTGTGTGGGGAAGGACGAGTGTTATATTTTCATTTTTCGTTGCTTTGAATTCGTCGCCCCAGCGAAAATTCCCAGAAATTTGTCTTCACACGCCTGTCAAACCGTTGCACCGCTGTCATCTATTTGCTAGGCTTAACCGTGGTCCGAAATCCGAACACAGCGAAAAATAACAGTTCATTTTTAATTCAAGAAATTTATTTAAAAATTTCGAAAATTATTCTTTAATCGATATATATTTGTTGTTGTTTTGCCTTGTTATTCATAAGAAAAGTATATATCAGCATTTGTTATATTTTTCTTTGGGAAATTTATATTTTCAACTAATCTACTTATTTTTGCTTCAAAATCCTGTTAATTTTCCCTTTTCTGATTTTAAAATGTAACACTTTTCTTTGCTAATTTTACATTTAATATATTTATACTAATATTTATGCATTTATAAATACCTATATAATTATTTTTTTACTCACAGGTATTTAATCGAAATAATCACAGCTAATTAAGGCAATATTTTTTGTTTCAGTGCAGCGATCCCAGGACCACTTAGTTGGCATGCGCCACCACAGACCAAAAAGCTCGTGTACGTGGACACAACAAATTTCTGGTTCTGAATTTTTACAAAGTTTGCACTTTTTTCGGGGGCGCCGAAAGGGTTAAGGGCTGCACGGGCTAAGGGCCAAGGAGAAGCGGGATAAGTGGGGGTTGGGGGCCATATTTGCACTGCCCGCTGGACATTTGGGCTTGTGTACGGGGCTCCTTTGTTTGCCGTTACCGCTGCACGATTAAAATGTGCTCGACAAAGGAATTATTTAATACACGTTTCACCTTTTTGCCCAAGATTTTTATTTGCACTGTGTCGCATCTGGCATTCATATATATATGTATGTGTGTGTGTGTGTGTACTGGTGTGCCAGTGTGTGTTTGTATCTGTGAGTTTGCCTCAAGTAAATAGCGTGTTGGTTACACATTTGTGTGCCCGTTTTTGGCTCTGCACAAATATTTGAGAGCAGGGAGTCGCGCTTACATTACGGCAGCGTTCTGCAGCAGCTGAAAATATAACGTATACGCAGCATTAGCATGCATACCTGTCTATCTCTGCGCACGAGTATTTGTCTAGGCGGTAGGTGTGGCGCTGCAGGTGTAAGTGTACCAGTATTCGTAAGGACACCCCCCCTGCTGCCAGAGTCTGTGTGTGTGTATATTTGTGCTAAACGCTTAATGCTTGACAGCGTGCATGACTTTGATATAGGCAAACTTTTGGCCCATTACAATAAATGCAAATGTTAGGCAAACAGGCAACACTTACTGCAAGAGTTGCCCACAAGGCCATAAAAATACACACACATAGCTCTAGCCCATGTGGATGCGCGCAGACATAAAATTTATTTATTCAGCTTGCCAAAAATCCCACAGATAATAATTTCATTTACGCATTTCCACGAACCGAAACCGAGACGTCATAAAAATCAACAGAGTTCGCAAAGACCGATAAGTCTGCCATTATTCCACTGCTCCGATAAGCAGGCAGCGCCAGGTGAACAAACAGGTGAACAAATCTCGGAGAGAAGGGCCCATAAAATTAGGCAAGGCGAGTGGAAGGAAAATCACAGGAGACAGCACACATCACAGACATCAATTCAACTTTAACTACATAAAAAGTAATGTCTGCACGGAAAGAAAATAAAGATATAATTAATCTCCATAAAAGAGTTTGATCTGAAGAGTCGTATTTTCTGCAGAATTGAATTTAATGAAAAATTAACTACAAGGAGGTGAAATGATGCAAGCTTGTTCTTAAATTTATTAAGTTATTTAAGTTCCTAACCTTTTTATCTTTAAAATATATATAAAGAGCTATACATTCCTCTCTCTGCATCTACTTTCCCATCTATATTCACCTGTAAGCACTGCCGCTCAGCCATTTTCAGATTTTCCACTCACAATTATGCATAATATGGCGCTTATCGCCCCTCCAATTGCCCGGAGAAAATGTGGTCATGGAGTGGGAGGCGGGGTCTATCCTATATGCATACACGATATCATAATCATCTATTAGCAAGGCAAATATCAGTGGATGGCCAACTGGGTTCGCTCCATTCTGGTCCAGGCAGCAGGCGGCGGGCGGGTCATAAGTGCAGCATCATTTCCGTTACATATAAATACACTTTTCTGGTTCAATTGCGGCTGTTGGCCATGACTTGGCCGGCATTTGGAATCGGCCAAAGCATAGACATCGATATCGGCATCTTCCGCACGGCAGTCAACAGTCAACGAGCGCAATTTAAACTTGTTACGTGCTTCCAGCATCGTCATGTTCAGCGTAATGAAATGTGGAGCACAGATACAGGGATAAACAGTGAGAAAAAATATACATAATATTCTTGGAATAATTCCAAAGAAAAATGAACCAAATATCTTTATGGAACTATGTTCTCTCAGTGCACACACATACCCAGACACTTGAGTATCTTTAGCTAGTCAGACACGGCAGCATTTTTCTGCCTGATTTGAAGATGCCGTCTCTGGCCATCGAAGCGTGCCCTTTTATTACTATCCCATATCCTAGAATACTGGCGAGTCATGCCAGCTCCCTTTGTCCTCATGTGTTTATCTCGAGTTGAAAATTATGAATCTTTCCCTGTTCTAGGATTTTTATTGCCAAGATATTTGTATGCCTTTTGGCGTCATAAGGAATGATTAGACTTATTTCACTTACATTAAACTAAGAACATTTGTTAGCTGAACTTTAAACATCCCTTATCCTTTTTTCTTGTAAAAATTTGGCTTAGCAATGTGTTTAAATAAATATTAAATGGCTTTTATTAGCTTTTCATTTTTTTGTATTGTTTATACTTGCATTTTGAGTAGAAAAACAAATAAAAGAGTAAATACTATTTCCAAAAAGCAATGTTTATCAAGCTTAAGGGCACTTGGCCTGACGAGTCATCAGCATATGTTTTTCGTACATGTAGTTCCTCCATTAGATGCACAATACTTGTTTTTTGCCCTACCAATTGGGCTGCCAATAAATAACCAATCGAAAGCAAATAGTGCTGCAAAAACATACAGCCATATAATGGAATTTTTAAACTCCCCGGCAGCACAATGGGGAGTCAGCCCAGCCAACCGACTCATGAGCATTCATTCATCAGCCAATCAATCTGCTGCTGGCGGAGGAGAGCCAGGCAGAGGGAACCAATTTGAAATAAACTATGCGCAGACACCTTGCTGCCAGGAAAAAGCCACGAAGCCATCAACTCGGCACTGGTTGCCGTCCATAAGTTAGCCCAATAAATTCCGTTCGCATTTCGCCAGTCGCCCTTCGCTAGGCGTTTGATGATAAATTAAACCGTGTGTCTGCCGCTCGAATTTATTATGCGCCAAAACGCCAAATGGCTGTCAGAGCGGCGGTCTGTGGATCTTTTTCCGCGGCCGCGAAACCTTTTAAACTTTAAATCCGCATCAATGCATCATCGGTGAAAGCCGTTCCAAAGTAACAAACTTTGGTTTGCTTTGCCGCACGCCTGGCAGCCTTTCTTTTTTTGTTTTTTTGTAGCTCCTTCTATCCTACGCTGCCATAAATTGTGAAAGTGGCTTTGCCGGCAACTAGGATCTGGCCTTTCTTCGCTGCAATCCTTTGCGGCTTGTTTATGCGCTTCACACGCCTGTCTTTCCTTACCTTTTACCTTTTAACTTCTGCCTGGTGCCTGGCATATTGGTTATTAATGTTTATGGCCGCGCGCTGTCGTCATTTGATCTGATCTGTGCCAGTTTCCGGGGCCAATGCAATTTATAATTTAATTTAGTGGCCATTATAATAACTCAAAAGGAGGCTCCTTGTTAATTCCCAGCAATCCTTTGGGATTCTCTAGTACTATTCGTTTTTCCGTGTACTCTGCACCCCTTTTTGGACTTCCGCTTTTGGGTAGATTTGATTTTGCTCTATTTGCATGTCCGGTGGCGCCTTTATTGCTTTTATATTGGCTCATATTTCGTGTTTCGCCGAACAAGGTAAGCTTTGGGGGAGCACACGGACTGTGGATGGCTGATCCGGCTCGGGAAGGACAGGTTGTAAATTGCGACAAGTTGCCAACAGGGCTTTAAATTTCAATATGGCTGTGTGCAGGGCTTTATGTCATCGAATGACCGACAGTACAACCGCCTACCTCCCATTTCCGAGTGCCACGCCCCCGAAATCACCATGTGCGGGTGTGTAGAGCCGAAAATTTATGGCGTAATTGAAACCGGAAACTGCAACGTTTTGTGGTGAATTTTAATAAAGTTTCGCCTTTGTCCAGAGTTATTTATTGACAAATAGCAGATAATTTGATTTTGTGCCAATATTTAAAAACAATGCGACGACACACACGAGGGTCCCTGAGTGGGGTTGTACAGGCTTAGGGCCTCCAGCAAATTTATTTGCCCCACGCTCTGGTTTTTTGGTCCTATTTCATAACGATATTCCGGTTTTTTTTTCCATATTTCGCAACGTCAAAGGTGATGCTGTAATTGGATAAAATGTCAGCGAAATGCGGGGATGAGAGGGTGTTTTTGGGTAATAGAGAAATCATTTTTGGCACTGAACATGCCAGCGAATGGATTACGAACTCCGAATGCTGACGGCGAGTGTGATAAAATTACAAATTGAGTTTTCAGCGGCACAATTTTCACACCTTCCACAGTCGCCTCTGTGGTCAACGATGAAATGGAAATTTAATCAACGATGATTAAAATCTATCGATTTGTAATCAAATTAATTTAAAGTATTCCACGTAGCGTTTCTATTAAACAAAAAAGCGTTGGTGAATTGTATTACATGAATCCTTGGTTGCTATTAATTAATTCTAAAAAAAACACTAATGTATTTTTAGTATTTGAGAGAACATTTTTACAGTAGATACTTTATGTTTCTATAAGAGGGCATTAAATAAACGACAACTAATCAAAGCTGAACTGATAAGACATAAGCTTTAGCAACAGTCGCAATCCCAGCAACCATTCCCCGGGGAATGCAAAACTGTCAGCGGCCAGTGATGAGTATGATGGTGTTTTTATAACCCAAAATTGTCAACTACACACACGCACACTCTGGCACATGGCGGCACATTTGAAGTTCACGCACAAGTTCAATTCCAAGGCAGCCAATATAGGCAGGGACTCCGGCCAGATGTGCCAGCTTAGGCTCACACAAGGATGTGCCGTGCGTCCTGTCTGGGGGCCAGATTAGCCATCCCCTCAGTCCCGCTGGTCAGGGGCCATAAAAGCCCATTAAATAGCTGCAAGAGGGGCAGAAAGATACCAGCAAACAGCAACAGGAAAAACTCTGATCTTACACAGAAAGAAAATATATTTTACTTAAATTATTCAAGACAAAGATTTTACTTAAATGACTTTTTTAATATAAAATAATGTAATTTCTTTGTAAAATTCGTAAATGATACTTAATTTTTTAATTATTATTTTAATTTTATATTTCATTAATTTATTGTGTTTCTTACTGTGTCCTTTTCCTATCGCAGAATCAGAAACTGGACGATTTGCAGCTTTAAGCCGACGTCTTCTCCCACGCCTCTGACCCGCAATGAATTATGACTTTAATTTCAATTTCAGTCTGGGGCCAGCATGTGTGCCGTCCGCCTTCTCCCTCTGGCTCTGGTGGACCACCTGACAGTCAGAGCATTGGCCATAATTCTAAAGTCAGTGACGGATCATAAATTCGAAACTTTTCTGCCAAACAGCAGCAGCAGCAGGAACAACGCCAATGGCACAAGATGAGCGACATGAGATGAATCCATGGGAACCATTGATGGTCAATGACGAAAGCATCAAAAAGGAAAACCCGATTGCCATCATATTGAAAATATTGAGTTCAACACTCAAAAGGTAAGACATTAATGCAGACTTCTGGGGTATACGCGTTGCATTGACTTTACCTAAGTGAAGATTCGAAACCGAAAATAATTTATGTAAAGAAAACAAATTCTCTGAAGAATTGATTCTAGAAAAACTTACTTACTTAAAATGTGGTAAATAAACTATAGCTTAACATTTTAAATTGTTGCAATTAAAAAATGTTTTTGAAACATGATAATAAAAACAAAAAAAATAAGTCCTTCCTCCCTACGCTCATTCTTATTTATGTTTGAGGACAAAACTAAAAATAAAAAATATTATTTTTAAATTTAATAATTCTATAAGAAAAAATACATAATATTTTCACAATTTTTTGATTGGTAATAAACGAAATTTCTACCTTCTCGACCTTACTAATTGTAGGTTAAAGTTCCTTTAAAAATAAACCCTTTTCACTCGAAAGGGTATGATCAAATAAGAACGTTTGCCGGCAAAGGAATAACAACGACAGGCAAGCAACTGCAAATTACACTTGAATGGAACACACTGGAGTGGGAAAATCGGAAAAGCAATGGCAACCAGGAGGAGAGCAAAAGGTAAACGACAAGAATACGATTGGAAAACGATTTTCATTTCTGCAGCTAATATGAGCGACAAATCTAAGTGAAGTAGGGTGAAGTGGGCGTGGCGGGAACACACAGCAATACACAGGACACACCGGCTCACACACACACACACACACATACACATGCCAAAGGACAATTTCGAAATCAATATTTATGACTGCCCTAGCAGATTTATTGCAGCTGGCGGAGAGGGTCGAATTTTTGCCTTTGATTTGCACGTTGGCTCGTTTTAGTTGAATTCATTGCTCTATGTTTTTCCCCCGTCCAATCTTTTGTAGCCCTTTTTTTGCTTCTGCTGCTTTTTGCCGAGCTCACAAAATAATAATATTCCGTGTTTGATTTTCGTATGCAAGCGCATATCTATTTATTGTCTCCGAGTATATGTATGACACTGCAGCACGGGATGATTTATGCATTTTAAGCAAAATATGAGCGCATAAAGGAGAGCCGGCATTTTTAGCATTCGTTTCGTTTCCGGCCAAATGATCAAAGCGATTCCAGCTGCCAATGCTTTTCGATACTTTTGGCCGGCTGCAACTGCATTCAATTAAACCACACAAATACACTCAAATACGCAGCCTTTGGCGACTCCACGCCCTCATTTGTGGCCAAGGTGCACTGGGAAAAATTGTAGGTTTTCAATGTAAAATCACCTACTTTATATATTTAAAAATTTATTTTATATTAAGAGCTAGTTACGGACTAATGTATCTCTTTCCAAATCATATTTAATATAAGTTTCTTATTAAATATCGAACATCTCTGAAAAATGTAATTCAGTTGGTTTATAACATCCTTAAAAGAGAACATTGATTAAATTGCTAAGCCACAGGAATAATATCTTTCAAATTGTACTCAAAACTCTCTATTAAACCATTGTTTAAATAAATAGAAATATTATTATAATATATAATAATTTGTATAAAAAGTATTTTTAAAAAAGAAACCCCAATTTTTTCTATATATTCCTTGTTGTAATTTCGTTTCGGTGGACTTTGGGTGGTCTTGGTGCTGCCAGCCAAGCAAGCACAGCTCCAATTCAATTATGAATTTGAAATTTCAATTCTACTTCTTCAGCTGCAGCGGCAACAATAACAAATGCATAAACAAACAGTAATTGCTACCTAGCCAAAGTGAGTGAAAGGCCTCAAAGCGCTTTTGTTTACGCTCCCCATCGTCCGTTTGGCTCTAATTCCACTTCTGGTTGGGTTTGGTTTGGTTTGGTTTGGTTTTGGTTTTGCCTCAACAGACGTTGAAATGTAAAACTGGCCACATACCGATCCCTCTGCCTAATGTCCATCAAGGTTTTAAGCTGTTTGTCAGCCACAAACACACAGGCGGCCAGACAAACACACGGACACGGGGATTTGGCTCATAAAAAGGCCTAAGCATTGCATCAATTCATCAAATGGTAAGAATGGACGTAGGAGACTCCGCACCGACATCTGTCAACGGCAGAAGGCAACATTTCGAGGGACAGGGCAGGCCCATGATCAACATAGTCGATTTCAATTAGTCCCTGCATTTGGATTTCAGTCAGATATGGAGTGAGTTTTGTCTGCAATCCACAGCAGGTCCATAGGGTGGACCTAGAAATAAATATAAATATAATATCTAAGTCTCAATAATTTCATGCCAAAAATGTGAGTAAAAGTAATTAATCATCTAACATGAAGAAGATTCTCTTTGAGTATTGATATTTTACATATTATTATTTATGTTTGTATGTAAAGTAAAGTTCACCCTACCAAACTTGCTTCATGTGTTGCAGGGATTTTGATTACGCTTCTGTTTTTGTTTAACTTTGAGTATAATATTTGATATGATTGCTACTTTCGGATTTCGATATGTCCTGTACAAACACAAGCGCACAGAAATTCGTATTAATAATCTGCCTCTATATATTGTATGCAGCACGATCGTAAAATCATTGGAAATTCACTTAACTGTGCAGCTGCGAGTGCGGGGAGCAAGTGAGCTCTGACCTGGCCTAATGAGCCGCATTTAATGAGCCGCAAACACGATAAACATGCAACAGAAACGGCAGCCGTGGCAGTTTGATGTACAGCATCCGGGCCTGGCCGCATCCCCGGCCTCTGCCGCCCCTCAATGGTAAGGTAGCACAGGTAACTCATGGCCCAACCCACGTCAGATTTTGTCTCGCGGCGCTTTTTGCAACTTTCGCGAACAAGCCACACACCCCCACACACATGAAACGGGAGCCAGGACACGAGGCCCTCGCTCATGATTCGACATTTCATTAACAGGACACAGCCTGGAACAGAAAACGCCAGGGGCCCTTTCTGGTAGTTAGCGCTAACAATGTGGCTTGATGCTGCCAACTTTGAATGTTAGTCGTCGGCAGAGCAGGCTGAGGAGCATGAAACGAGCACTAAGTGCCCAGGATTCGGGTTTAAAGTGGAATGAAGAGCATTTACCATAAGTTTTGAATGAAAATCACAAAGTTTTAGGAACGAAACACTGCCAAGTTTAGTAAAGGTTAAAACTCTCAAAGGGATTATATTCCGGTAAAAGAAAGACGAAATGTTATCAAGAAACAACTTGAAAAAAACTTGATATTAGACAAACTTATTATTCTTTTGACCAGGCGTCTAAATTAGAAAATTTAAGAAACCAAATCATAAATCAGGATAACATATATTCATTAAAATTACTTTATATTCTTGAAATCAACTGAATATATGTAATTATTTGTTTTAGCACAGATTTGCTTAACTTTAAATATTCTTAAATTAATGTAAAAAATAGTTCATTTGAAAGCAAAAGTATAAGTAAGCAAAAAATAAAGAATAAATAGTAATTGTGACCCAACTAAAAAAGTTTTAAATTCCTACCAAACTCCCTTACCACACTGAACCCTTTTAAAAGAACTTTTTAATTTATTTTTATTATTTTTTTTTTTTGCCACAATCAGCTTATGCATTTAACTATGCTCAATTAGGGAACCTAATCAGAACCGCAGAACCCTGTGGAGAAGGTCAAAGGCAACTCTCCGTCCAGTTCTCCGAGGGGCCGATGTGAAGAGTCAAAAGCGCAGCTCAGAGAAGAAGTATGGCACGAATAATTGTTTTATTGCCCACACAGGCAAATATTTATGCCTAATTGGGTGCCAATTAGGCAGTGCCGGCCAGCACTTTGTGCAGATCCCCTTTACGACCGACCAGCAAACTCCACATCGACCCGACCCTCGTCCTATTTTGAGTCCCGATCCCTGTACTTTTTTTGTTTAAACTTTTATTTTGCGGAAAAGTTTTGGCGTCGGGCAATGGCGAAGACAAGCGAGGGACGAAAAGCGAAAACTTAATTAAACTGTCAATTGGTTTCTAATGAATGAATGCAAAGATGAATGAGTAATGAAGCTAATTATGCCCGGCAAATACGTCAAAGTAGCCATAACCCACATATACACACGAATACATACCAGCCAGCAGGCGGCGGGGTGCAAATTTTGTATTTTATGTGCTCTGGCATTTAATTAATTCATGCCGAGATTGTTGGCACATGGCAGGTTCGTAATAGACATAATGGAGGGGGTTGGTCTCCCACCAGAACCCTTTGCCAGATCAAAGCGCTGGTCAGACTAATTGATAACACGAGTCCTTAATATCAGAGGTTATTGGTTGATGGTTGAATTTACCTAATTTTTGAAATTATTTAAAGCACAGATCACTACAATAATTATACAATATTTATTTATTTGTACGCTGTATGCTGAATTCTAAATTAAGCTACAGGATGGATGTCAGCCATAGCTGCTGTGGTTCTTGTAATTCTTTCATTGTTTTTTTTAAGGATTTAATAAAATATTATAATAAATAATAATAACTTTTTGTATTTACTTATATACTCTTAAAGGGTATTAAAATTTTAATTAGAAAGTTTCAAAGCAGTAAAGGAGGTATTTTCGATGCTGTAAATCATATATATTCTTGATCAGCATAAACACGCGCATCTTTTTATCTTTTAAAAAAATTTATAGAATTTCTTTTTAAATTACAATGATCAATTTTTTTTGATTCGATACCATGACCCTATTGAAAACTACATATATTGTATATAAAAATAGCAAATAAATATGGTTTCATAACGTTTGTTTAAAACGTTTAAAATAATTCCAAATTGCATGAAAATAAATAACAGCATTCTAAAAAATCCTAAAGAACATTTATTAAAATTGTTGACAATTTTTTCCATTTTAAACTACAATACTTCAAATAGTTTCCTTTGCTTTGCTTCGCTATTTTACTGGCAACAATTGACATTTTGACATCTTAATCGCAGCATGTGTAAAATTAAAAAACTTTTTTCATTTCGGGTGTGACGTGACTCGGGGCCAGGAATGCAAATGTGCAGCAAGCGAACGAAGAGCCCCGATGCCGACTGGAAATTAAATGAAAAGCCAGCGGCAGGAGCGGCAGGAGGCCAAGGTGAGACGACAGGTGGCAGCAGCAGGCAGGTAAATCAGTTTGCGCAGCATGCAAATTGATTAGCCCGGGCTCGAGCACGAACTGCAATCTAGACACCTGGCAACGGCCACGGCAACGGTACACAAGGAGCAATGCCGAGTCCTGCGAGAAGAATCGGTTTAACGGGGAGCCAAATCAGAAGCGACTGACCGTCGCCAGCTTGTTGTTATCCCCAATGCAATTTGCAAACAAGTCTAGGGCATTAGGCCTAAGTACAATGGCAAAGGCAGAAGCAGCTGTGGCAGAAGAGAAGCAAGCATCAGGACCAGAAGCATCCAGCCAGGCGGGGTTATTCCTTAGCAGTGATGCCCAAAAAAATTTATTTTTAGAAACGTTTTCGGACTGAAATGGAAATTTTTAAAAAGATTTCTATTATACATAATTTGTTTAATGTAATCAATTTATAAATACAGATTTATACTTTTTTATATTTTAACATTATTTATGGAATTTATATTTTAAGACATCTCTTTATATTAAGTATTTTTTTCAGCTAAAAAATTTCACATTCTTAAAGGATGATTAAGGACAATTGTACTGCACTATTCGATAGGATTTTGAGCGCTTTTCCCCAATGGAAAAGCATATCAATCGTTCTGCCTGCTCGACTTCAACAACTTAAATCTTCTTTCAGAAACTACACCTAGAAAAAGGTAGTGAGTTCTTAGAAAAGTAAGTATTTTAAGCTTTTTTTTTTGTGCTTGTACTTATCAAAAACTAATGAAAATACTGGCAACTCCTTTGAAAATGTATTTATAAATTTTTGGCTAAGCTTTAAAAAGTAACTATAACTTTGTAGCCCAAATAAACCTAATAAATAATTTTATAAACAACTCAAAAAATAAATATTTTAATTTTAAGATCTTCCTAAAAACGCCAGTGCCGGCCAATGCTTTTATTTAGTGTGTAGGCATTTTGGCAGTGCGAGCGCTTAATTACTTACAAGCCCATAGCCACGCCCGACGCAACCACCACTTGGCCAAGATTAAAATGCCAGCTTAGTGAAGACTTTTGCATGTGAAATTAGTAGCTTAAACTCTGCTGCTGCTGCTGCTGTTGCTGCTGCTGCTGCTGTAGCTTGTTGTGGCAAGCACTTTACATGCCGGCACACACACAGATTTACCCACAGGATCGAGAGGGGGAAACGCCTGAGTGTGTTGCTGCTGCATGCGTATGATAAAATAATTCACTCGACTGCAACTCATAAATTCTCCAAGGTAGCGCATAAATTCTCAACAAATCTCGACAAAATGCCGCAAAGCAGCCCCAAACCTCACTCTTGGCTTTAGGACTGGGCCTAAACTTGGATGCCCCGCCTGGTTTAGACACTTGGCTGTGCCACATGCTTAGCTGTTTTTGGCCAGCAAGTTTCCCTTGCTGTTGTTCAAAACACTCGAAAGACTCCGCAAACAAGGGCCACATATTAGTTTTAGCCAATTAGATGAATGCGACCCGGTGGCCATGACTCTTAGAACAAATAACAATCGAAAAGGTCTACAAGGTTAATTTCATAGAATGGGAATTTTCTGAAAATAATACACAAACGGAATAGCCATAAATGTGCATTTAATAAGGCTTAAAGAGATACCTTTTAAACTAAGCAGAATATTAAGAAAATAAATGTTGTTGTGAGCATGAAATTGTATTTTATTTTTTGTTTATCTACCTAATAAAATTACCAAAATTAGAAAATACCTACATTTAAATTATCATATTATAGCTAGGAGCATCTGTACCATTATTTAAAAATCCCCCAAAAAAAAAAGAGGCAACCCGCATTTTAGACAACAAAAAATGTCCGCATAACCGAGTTTGTTCAAAAAGTTGCAGCACAACGATTTAACTATATATGCCTGCGCATAAGTTGCCCACAAAACTAATGTAAATCGACGGAGATACCACTCCTGTGCCCCGGGATGCGTCCACCCACTGATGCACTTACCATATTTTATTACCCAGTGCGGCGGCCATGTCAACATTTTTGATTTTTTCACTTGATAAAATCAATGCATTTTTATGCGGACAATGGCAAAACAACAAACACAAGCGGCAACAATAACGAATAATGGAAAAGCGCTTTCCATGTAATGTGCTCTCTATGTGGCAGGGAAAATCGGATAAAGGAAAGCGGAAAAAAAGTGAAATAAGGTGGGGGAGGGGGATGAAATCGAAAAGAGACGGCGAAAAAATTACCATTTAAAAAAAATGCCGAAAAATTGTTGCTGTTGCATTTTGTACGCATCATTGGGGCTCAATGGAGTGTGCACACACTGATACAAAATGTCGGCGTGTCGTTCTCAAAATGCTCGTGTGTGTCGCTCTATAGTTGTATGTGTATGTGCTGCTGTGTGTATGTGTAAGCCATAAAACAAAAAGTTTGCATGAGCTCAATTCGTATCGTCTTCGATTTGTATTTTGTTTGCGAATTGGCAATTGTTCGTTTCTTTGGAGGAAACGTGCCGCGGCCTCTAAGTAAATCAAAAGGTTGCCTTTCTTCCACACATTCGCACGCACACACACTCACGGTCTAATAAACGGAAACGGAAGTGCACACATGCAACTTTCGCTGGCTGCCAAAAGTGCCGAAGAAAAACTCGCTGCAACTTTTCTGCGCCGCCAAACAAGTCACATAAATTGCAAGCCAAGGCAGGCGGAGCTTCTGAATTGCAGCCTCTTGCAGAAAAGGCATGGAGAACAAATTGTATTAACGTCTAGAATCAAAATAAATACTTACAAAAATTTTAGTATTGTATTAAAAATTTAATTATTATTATTTTGAATAGTTAAAATCTTGCATTTACATTTCATTTACCATACATTTTGATTTCCTGGAAACTCTATTGTTGTTAAAAAAAAATAATGATAATAATAAGTATTAGTAAGGTACATATCTGTTAAAATAAGATTCTGTCTATTAAAGTAGCTCACTAAATTATAGTTTAAATATTTTACCGAACTTTTCTCAGTGAGGACCCTTGAAGAGAAACTCGAAGATGGCACCCAGTATTGATTAAGTCGGCAGCAATCCCTTAAGATTCTAATTTATATCAGCGGGAAAACTTATTTCCTATTTCCGCGCGCGCGCTCGCCTCTGAAAATGTCGTACGTGATTCAATTATAAAATGCGGTCTCTCAAATCGTTGCAAAATTTATGTATTTCATTTTATTTTCCCACATCGGACATCCTCGAGGCCTGCCTCTGTCTGCGACTGGGCTTCCCAGAGAGTGTTCGAGTGTGTGTGTGTGTGTGTGGTGGCACATGTGGCCCCATTTTAATGGACCTGCCTCGTAAAATGCCACAAAAAGTGTCACAAATTTATGCGCGCCCATTCATATTTGGCCGCAAAATGCTCAACAAAAGTGCCTCACGCAATAAGACTTTAAGCAAGCGAAAGGGAAGGGAATAGAGCAGGAGAGAGAGAGAGAGGAAGAGATAAGTGACGATGTACTTGAGGTGCAGTTGAACACTGCAAAAAAAATATATAAATTTTCAATTAAAAAAATTCAAAATGTTTAAAGGACATTTAAGACGCATTTAAAATTTTTAAAAACAATAATTATTATAAGCAATATACAAATTTTGGTTTGGTAATGAACGTTTTTTTTTAATTTCCTGTGCAACTTCGTCCTCGCTCGGGCTCAAGTCAAGTGCAGCTGCCCCAAAATTTGGCAAATTAATTATGCAGCATTCGATTGGCTCTCGAAGGAAAGCTGCTTGTGGCCGGGGCATTGTTTTAGGCCAACTGCATTGGCGGCTAATTGAACAATCGCCGCTGCGGTGCCGCAGCTAAGATGCCTATCAATTTGTGCACTAAATTGCTGATTAACCTCAGAATTCCGATGGTAATGCCTTGCGGTTAAGGACGATGGCATCCTGGATATCTTCCTCCCTCTCTCAGGAGAGAGAGACCGGCACAGTCGGAAGGATAATATGACGTTTTTATGAAAATGTTTGCCTGGCACAAGAAGTGACAGGCGGTTTGCATTTCCCTGTTCGTTTGCAGCATTTCCCTCACATTTGTTTGTCCTGCCATCACTCAAGCTGGCACAAAAGTCATAAATCGCGATGCGTGGATTATGCAATTTTCATGTTGGCATTTGCCGGAGAAAAACTAGATGCTCGGTCCAAAAGGATGTGGCACGCGCTGCCGCTGACAACAATGCGTTACAGTTACAGCTGAAGCTACAAGGAGTCCCAACATGAGCAATAAAATTACAAAAAAATAAGAAAGAAGAATATAAACTAAGAGAAAAACGACCGAACGAATACTAAATGCATTTCTGGGTAGTGTGGATGCGCATGGGGTGCCTATCTATGTGTGTGTGAAATGTGACAACAACAGGAGCTGCCACAATGGCAAGGAATGGCAACAGGAAGTGCTTCAGCCAAAAGGAAGCTTAAGTAGCAAGGATATGCAGCGGAAGCCATCAAACAATGACGCGAAAATGCAATTCCGTTAGCGAATATGCCACAAGACACAAGTCAGGAGGCGGAGAAGAAAGCGGAGTAGCATTATGGTTAATAGTAAAAAATACAAACGCATAGCAGCATGCCAAAAAGCCATCTACACATTACTCAAAAAAGAGAGAAAAATTACCAAGAAAAGTATATAAGATGTTGCGTTCATCAAAAATGTCAACAGTCATCTTTCATGGCAGACACACTAAAAGATCAACTTTCTTAATAATGTTAAACATAAAACAAGCTATATAGTTTTGTATCAAAAAGTTTCTTTTGTTTCTTCGTTGCGTATATAAAAGTCTTAAGAGTATGTTCAAATCAAATTTAAATAACTAATTCTGTTAGCTCAAGCTGCTTACAACAAACACTGTTATTTTTTTAGCAACTACTTTTTCTAATGTAACATGAGCTCGCTGTTCTCCCGCTTATCCAGCCAAAATGAATAAGTAACCTTGGTGCACCTGACAAAATCCACAAAAGCCACTCGCTAACTCTCTCCACCTGGCTAACCTTCGCTCCATCTGCTACCGAATGCAGCGTTAAGCCAACAAAAATTCTTATTAAAAACCCCGGGAATTCCCCCGACTCAAAACACACTCAACCCACACACCACATACCCACACTCGTTCTGAGCTCATCCGTGGAAAATTGCTAATCATAATGAACGCACCGTCAAAAGCTTTCGCCGGGTGAACCCCCCGACAGAGTTGCGTATTCCGGGACAGGGAAAACCAGCGGCAAGCAGCGCATTTTCAACGCAAATCAAGCGCCGAAAAGTGCACGGCCAAAGTTCCAGATGAAAGGAGCAGGGCGGTTTTCCGTGGCCTCAGCGGGTGGATGCTGGAAAATCAAATTTCACTGCAAGCTATGAGGATCCTTCGCAGGCCGGCGACCGGCGACCAACCCGCCAGCCAGCCAACTGCCATGTGTGAAAATTTTTAATACATCAACTCAAAGGCGAGTCGCTGCGGCAACAGCAACGGCAACGCAACCCGACAGACAATCCCCATCTCCTGCCCAAAGTTGCCTCCCAGCCAGCAGACCCAAATGAAATGCATAAATAAAGCTCACGCGGGGTCTGGTCAGGACACGGATCCAGTCTGCCGAAATCACTTTAAAAAAAAATGTTTATACAATTTTAAGTTGTAAGATAAGTTCTACATTATTTGAAGCGGTCAATTTTAAAGATATTTCCTTTAAATACACTTTATATCCGTGCAAAATATTTTTATGCGGACTAGAAGTTTGCCTTTTCATTATTTCAGATTTTTTTCAACGGTGCACGACCAGCTCACACCACTTTTTCCGACATAGTCAAAGGCTGCTGCTGCCACATAATCATGGCCACGAAAGCGGAGTATTCAAAGGAGGAGTTGGTTTTGCTGGGGGTGGATAATAGGGAGAATCCAGGGAATCCGGAGCCTCCGTAATGCGGAGATTCGGGAATCCGGGGTGCCGGGTCTCGTGTGCACGGCAAATAGACATGCGAAACTCAAAGGCAACAGCGAGTGCAGCAGCAACCAAAACAATTTAAATATAAATAATTCGGTTACTCGTGTTCATGCTCATTGTGCGGCCTCTTCCTGTTGCTGCTGCCGCCGTCATTATTGTTGCTGCTGGCTGCTGCTGCTGATGTTGCTGCTGCTGCTTCTGATTCTGTTGCAGACTCTCATGCATTATAAAGTGTCTGGGGCAATCATTTGATGCCTGGCCATGTCAGTGAGTTTTTGGCCAGTTGCCGACTGGCAGCCGCAGTTCCACTTGCCACTTGCTTCTGGGGCTGCCTCTGTTATCCGGCCACAGAACTAAATAATTTAGTTGCATAAAGGCCAGATCGGGGCCAAAAACCAGATGCTCCTGACCATCTGCGGCTGACCATTTGACCGACGATTTCGCCCACTGCACCAGCTCCCTGTAAATGTTGAATTCAGAATGTTAATAAGCGCACCAGGACTAGGACAGGGATCTAATTAATATCTGAGCTAATTAAATAGATCTCGGAGCCCTTTTTACAAATGTTTATGCTTCTTAGGTAATAGTTCCTTTGTTATCACGAACAAATTCCCATTTATAAGCAATAGGTGGAGGCCTCAAATATCAATTTACATTCAATAAATAGATGCTCTTTATGTTCAAGTATTGTGTTTAGGAGACGATTTCCAATTGCCCTTTTAATAACAACCGCAAGCTCCCTGGGAAATGCGTCAAAAGGTTTTCCGATTGTCTAATTTGAAACTACGTCGTCGCAGCTCCATCTTAACACGCCCTGTGACAGCTAATTGAAATTTAATTTGATCTCATCAACCAGAGAAAGGCAGAGAGTAAATGCCAAACCATTTTTGTTTATTATTAATTTGCATTTTGATTGGAATTCTGACATTGTCAATGAGCTGACAGCTCCGTCCGACATGTGAAATAAACAAAATTACATTCGCCGTCGCACTTGAGATGCCAGCAACCGGAATGACGACACTGATGGACGCACTTGCGACAGTTGCTGGGGGCGATTTGCTTTACATTAACATTTCGCAAGACATTTTTAATAAATATTACGCCCAAAGCTGACGGCTGATTGTTGCTGTTCAGCCGAAAACAAGGCAGTAAATGGTTTGCAATAATTGATTAATGAAGGCGTCGCTGGTCTCCACGCCCTCGATTTTCCCGACTTTCACGGTTTTCCGCTCTCTTATCATTGGCAGTCGTCGCTTGGCTTGACAGGGGGAAAAACTTTTGCCATTTAGTTTAGTTTGGCAGAGCGGCAGCCTTGGCGCATATAATTAACATCGCTGCCGAGTGGAAACCGAGAGCGGGAAAGCTGGAAAACTTGGTGGTGGCCCGGCCCCAGCGCCGCGGGCATTGCGTTTTGTGTTGTGCCGCGCTGAGCTAATTTAAATTAATTGAATATGCTTTGATAGCATTTCAATTATCTTTTGTGCCGTCACACGGCCTTGTGCCACATTTTTGCATTTTTTTTCCTTCTTAGTTTTTCCATGGATTTCCATGAATTTCAATGCAAGCCAGCCCCGGCCTGGCTGTACTACTATATCTATCTTTTGGACCTGCCTCAGAGGCATTTCTGGCATTGCAGCCATGCAATATAAATGAGACGCGCTCCGTCATGACATGTCCAAACCATTTGGAGCCCCTTCGGCCCCCTGGCCATCAAGCGACGGTCCATGTGCGGCATTTTGCATAATAAGTGGGAACACAGCTCGAAAATATAACCAGAATTTGCTAGAAAATTAATATTTTTAGGAAATCATATACCAGCAACAATGAGATTTTTAAAGAGGAATTTTAAGTATTTCTTAATTTTTATCCGATATATATAGACTTGTAATAATAATTTCATTAGGGAATACTTACTCTTTCCTTGCAGTGTACAAAAGCAGCAACCGTGGACGTCCACTACTCGGCTCATTCCATTTGGCGAGCCAACTAAATCACCAGAAATCAGTTATAAATTCGTTGGCCGTTGGGTTCTGATTCTCCGGCTGTCGGCCCCAGTTTCTGGTTCTCGTCCTGTTCCTGATTCAACTGCGGTGTGCTGCAGGACATTAGATTTACAAATACATATGCATAATTCCCTTTACCGAAAGCCTTGGCGCTGATAACATTGCGACTGCCGACTGTCGACAGTCGACAGTCAGACAGGCGGGTGAGTCCTTGGTACCCCCTCTCTGTTCCTGGATCCCAGGTTGTGTATGTATGGGCGTCTTTAATTATTCAAATAAAACAACATCCTGGCTAGGGCTAAATTGGAAACAGCTGAAGGACTGCAGCTATACATATTCGCTTATGGCCCAAAATGAGAAACTTCCAGAGAGCAAAAATTTAACTCTAAAATTGTGTAGGTAATTGATCAATATTGTGTTTAACAAGCTTTTACAAAAAACTTCCTATTTGTTCTTCATGTAGGCTCTGTTTTTGGCCAAAAGGTTTAATACACGAAAAAGTACACAATACTTTTCGCAGGTTGGTTATTATTTTGAGCTAATCTGATGACTGCAATGACTAGTTTCTACAGCAATTTCATCAATTTCCAGTTTTAACCTGAATTTGAAACTGATACGTGTTCAGTACATGGTTCAAAGTGTTCTCCATTCAATTATGGTAACAAGAATGAAATATAATGCCAGCCCGCAAATTATTGATGGCTGCACAACAGCATGGGCCCTGTTTATGTAAATGCAAATGAGGGAAAATGGATTATGGGAAGACAATATAATTGGCACGCATGCAGCGTTCAATTTAAAGGACTCAAATATCCTCCGACACAGCCTTAACACAATCCTATTAAATGATCAAATTAAAGACCAATTAAGTGGCATTAGTGAATAATAACACAACCGAAAGAAATCAACGCACTAGTCATCTCGCCACACGTGCTGATGGATATAGAAAAAGCCAATTTGATTGATAACACCAGAAAACCAAGACCAGCAGCGAGCGGCTTTGCTGCCGCGCCGCCGATGATGTCGACCACTCTGTCAAGTGCCAATTAAACTAAAGCAAGGCAACAAGCGACGGTGACGGCAACAGGACGCAGGACACCGAGCGTATGGGGCCCCGATAAAAATACCACATATTTTTTCACGACTTGCGGGCGAACACACAAGTTTTCCTTTTTTCGCGCCGCTTTCTCCCACTTTTTTCCCAAACTAATGACACACGGCCCGGCCGTGACCGCGTTGACGTTGATAGGCCACAACAATTTTCATTGGACAGCCATTTACAATAAACGTCAGCAAACGCCTAGCTTGGGTAACAAAAAAATGAAGAGAAAAGGAGAATAGTCGAAGAGACCGAAGCTTAGAATACCCTAAAAGTGTGACTTGTATGAGGGATAAGATTATTAAATTGTATTCGTTTAAACATTTTTCTTTTTGTATTTAAGAAAAGAAACAACATAATAGTTCAGGAAAATCATTATTAATATCTTCTTAAATTCTTGCTTAAAGAAAATAGTATAATAATGGTTATTTGATTAAAAATTGACCAAACAATTCAATAAACAAGCTCTTTAAAATTTATAATATTGTTCAGTTATCCTAAAAGCACCCATAGAAGCAAATTAGACGACCATTTATTTATATGCAACTCTTTATAGTTTCGCAAACTGCCGGTGAGAACGATAAACACCTCCCCCTAAGGGTATAAAAAGTCGTCCTAGTTAAGGGCGAAAATCAAACAGCCATTGAGTGGTGGGACAGATCTGTCTGTGCCGTTTGATAAGCGCTAATGAATGGTTTTCTTATACGCTCCATTGGGCCGCATCGCCGTGGCCGTGGTGAAGAAAATCCGGAAAGGGTGGGGGAAAAACGATGGCGGAATAGGGGTGCCGTTGGAAAGGAAAACTGGACACGGCCACTTGTCGCGGTTTTGGGCAATTTAAGCGGCGGTTGCCGTTGTCATTGTCACGACGTCGTATGCGGTTGCGACTGACGCAAATGTTTCGCTTTGAGGCAATTAACGAGGCCCGAAAACAGGCAAGCGGTGGATGCCAAAAAAAAAAGAAAAAGACACGCAGTAGAGACCAAAAGTGAGGTTCTTCGATGTATTCCTTTTTTTGCCTTGTTTTCTTTTTGTTGTATTTTTGCAACTCTATTTTCCGGCTTGTAATAAAATGGCAAACGTATGCCTGGCAATCAATAACCCCCGCTCTGAAAAGCATGCCACCGGGTTTTTTTAAGAGCTCACCGAAAAAACCACAACGTTGCAAGGACATGCTGCCAAAAAGGGGGTAGCGGTAGGGGTAGGGCGTTGCGGCAACACAGAAGCGAAGCCGAAGGGAGGAGCAAACAACAAGCGACTTAATACAGGCCAACTTGATGAAGATACAAGACAGATGGATAACGGCAGGTGAGCCGGGCATACAAATAAGAAAATTTTCCCTCCTTTCAGCGCGGCAAAGAGAGCGGCAAACGGACAAAACTTTTAAACAAGATTCGGCAGTCACAAACACACACTCACCAATGCCAAACAGACTCGGACTCAGCCTCTTTTATGCTCGGCCATAGTCCAATACAAATCGTTACCAATTTTCAGCCGGACGGAAGGCGGCTATCGACGGGGAGGGGGGAGGGAGGCGTGGTCGGTTGCAGGCCATAAGCAATGGTCAACTATATGGACAAACAGGCGGCGCACACCTTTCATTTATTGTTCGTGTCGATTCTTCTACCCCCGTCCACGTGGCGTATACGTAACGTGGGGCATGCTCATACGGCAGCGCATGCACTGAGGAAAATAGATAAAATTGGGCAATAGGAGAAACTGGAGCAATGTTTTTAGATTTTGAAATTTTTAACTAAATGATTGCTGTTTTAAAATTAGAAAAAGCTCTTTTTTTACTTATTAAAATTCTTCGTGCATGTTTTATTCAGTGAGGGATTAACGGCATTTTTTGCTTCTATTCAGTTCTTTGATTAATTTTTATTTTCATATAAATAAAATATTATAATTAAATACTAGAAACATGTGCAAAATAATAATATATTTTCTGTGTACAGCGCCAAATTGCAGGTGGCCAATGTGGTGAAACTGGTAGCGGAGTGGTCCTGGATGTGGTGCATCGGCTTTATGTTGTGTATGTGTCTGGCCGGGGTCTTTACGTTGGCTTGATTGGATTTGCCGATGCAAATGAAGAATCCAATTTTTAAAGTTTGTTTTTCGTTATCGTTACGGCTCTTGTTAGTGGTGGAAAAGCTCCCCGAGTTGTGTCTCCGTCGCCGCTTTTCCTTTTCCTTTTGCCTTTGTCGCTTTCTCATGCAGCTCACGACGACACACAGGACGACTTGGACACTCTTCTGACTACTTCTCCAACTGCCCATTTTTTATATGCTCGACGTCCACGTTTGTTTTATACGCTTCGAGATGCTTTTTCCTGTATTTCTTTTTCGTTTTTGTTTCCTTTCTTTTCGACCCGTTTTGTTGGTCACATCAGCATCCAACTGGGCTGACACAAAGCGTCAGGAGGAACGGCCAACAATAACCAGGGACAATTCAAACAAACCGACAAGGGAGGTACCAAAAAAACAAAAAAACAAAAATTTGTTTGCTGCACAGCACGATAAAAAAAAAAAAAAAAAAAGAAACAGGGCAAAATTTGAAAAAGAAAAGTTTTGCTTTGTGGTTTGGCACGCCATTTGTTTGTGTCCCGTTGCCTTTTGCCTTACCACAAAATCGAATTTTCACTTTTAAACAATTGACGTTACCACACACACATGCTGGCACACCTGCATGGTTGGTATTTTCTATCAATTTTTTTATTTTTCGTACTGTGATCAACTTTTTCTGTTCGTTTATTTCTCCTTTTCCATTTCATGCCTTTCAATTTGTTGTTTACCCCTTGTTTTTCTCTATTTTCTCAATTTTTTTTTGCCTGGTCAGCTTAATTCTGCTCTGGCAAGTGCCTCTCATCGTTGCCATTGGCTTTTGTGTTCAGTTTATTTGGCAAATAAATTTACCAACTATTTTGCTAAGCTGGCTTGTAGGCCAGGAGGGGTTCTGTTTTGGAAATCAACAGGAATACAACAAAAAATACCAGAGTGCCGTAAAAAATTCACTTTTGCGGCAAATCGACAAATCGAAAGCGAAAAATGTCATTTTAATTATCGGCGTACAATCGGGCAAAATGCTGTTTGCATTAAAAACAACATGATTTGCAGCCTCAATTCGTTTCAAAGCGAGTTGCTAGTTGGCTAGTGGGTGTGTGTTTGAGTGTCGTGTTATAAGCACATCCGATCATCTGTAATAATCAATTAAGCCGCGGGCCATGCAAAAGCGTCGAATTCAACGAAAACATGGCATTGCCAATTTGTTTATTTGCAATTATTAGAATTAACAATGCATCGATGATTGATGCGAAATTAGCGCTGTGCCAACATTAACGATATTCGAGCTATCGTTGCGCGAATAGAAACGAGAACGCAATGAGAAATTAGTGGGAATGAAATTTGATAACTCATTTTAGTTGGCAGCCCGTTGGAATCGAGCTTATTAAATAATTGAGCACCGATTGCCGGTAATTTATCACAAATGATTTGAACACAAGTGCAGGCCAGGAAAGTCGGGAGGAGAGCTTCACGCCATCGAATGGTGCTTATAAATCTTCGGCAATACGATCCCCTGACAGGCAGCTACAATTACATACACTCGGCAATCGACGGCGTATCGATAAATTAATCAACCTTCTCGGGGCAAATGCTTCCAGGAAGCTGGCGGTTCCATTAAATCGCCAGATGCTATTTTAAGAAGGGAGCCAGCAGCCAAACAGAGTTCCTGCTCATGCTCCTTGTCCGTATCCTTAGCCTGGTGCCTTGCCATTAATGTTTTACTGGCCAATGGCATGGTCAGCGGCACTGAAAATTAGCCCAAAACGCATATGCCATAAATCCTGTCCGGGGCTGAGAGCCAGACAACCGCTCAAACTATGAAACGAAACTTTATTGACCCACAAATAACGTGCAGATAATTACAAAAACAAAGGCAACTGCCCCCAGGAAAACAAATGTGTCCGTTGTGGGGGATGAAAAAAAAAAAAGAAAAAAAATTTGGAAATAAGAAGGCTTTGAGATAAGACTATGGAATACCCTTAGAAAACATTTAGCTAATCTTAAATGAGAAATTAAAATACATAAAACTAAAAAGGGAAAGGGCTATTGAGGCAGGCAAATTGGTAAAGATATATCAATATTTTATGAATATTTTTTACCTAAAAAAAATAACAATTTGTATGCCAAAATGTACTTTTAATATTTATTTTCAATCTCCCTATATCTAGCCGCTATATATTTATTGAATCGTGACTCTGATAACTAATTAAAAATTCAAATAAAATATATACCCCTTTTCTTCGTCAAGTACAGGGTATAGAAAAAAGAAAATACTGTTACCATACTATGGCAAAGTGGAAAAACTACTTACAAGTATGTTAACATGCGCAATTGTTGCCGTTGTCCAGCTCCAGCTCCAGCTCCAGCTCTAGACCTCCGGGCAAACTCAAGCCAAGAAGCAACAGCAACAATGCCACGGAAATCTTTTCTTTTCCTGTCCAAGTTTCATCCCCCCCTCCCCACCTCTGCGCCGCTATGGGTTTTCCCAAAGATGCTCAAGTTTATTTGTTGTGGTCATGGCAGAAAGTAATCCAAAAGATAAAATACAATAAAATAAAAGGCCAGGGCGGTGAGTTATGTCCGGACTAGGTAGTTGTTGTTGTTGTTGCCACTGCCGCTGGTGCAGCAGGTCGCATAGACAATACCTTAAAGCAACCCATGTGTTGTCGTCTGTCGAGCCGAGTGTGCATAATTTATATGGCGAGCTTCACATGTTTTTGGCTAAATTATTTCCCTGGCCGGGAGCACGTTCTGCTGCTGCTGCTGCTACGGCCACGCGGCCTTCAGGTCAACCGTTTGGGCCATAAATTTGGACGCCTGCCCTGCGACACGCTCTATGACATTATTGAACTTGAAAGGGATACGGACACGGGAAATGGCCAAGCAGCAAAACAATAAGCCCTAGCACTATGGGGGCCAAAAGCACACAAAAGCCACTGAATTGACCTTGTGAAATTGACCGGTTAACTGGAGAAAAAATATATAAATTCAAAGTGTGTGTGAGGTGGGAGAAATGTCTTAATCAGAGTGATGAGAG
Organism: Drosophila ogumai; assembly: GCA_018904815.1. NCBI lineage: Eukaryota > Metazoa > Arthropoda > Insecta > Diptera > Drosophilidae > Drosophila > Drosophila ogumai. The sequence goes on from JAEIIJ010007404.1 coordinate 38,967, forward strand.
ATTTAAATATGTATTTTTTTTTCTAAGCAAATTTCTGGATAATTCAAAAGCCTACGTTTTGTTGCTTTAGTTCAGTGGAATTTGTAGTTTAACGTTTTAGTGAATTTCTTAATCAAATCTCTGAGAACAGATAAGGTTCTAAGAAATTTAAAAATTTAATTTAAAATGTAAATTCTGTCTGCTGCAGAACAACATATATTTATTGATGTACAATAATAGCTTTGCTCACTGATAAGCTATCGTCTTGATTTCTCTGGGAGTACTATGTTCAAACCATATCGCTGATTGTTCAGTCAATTGACAGACGTTTTCTGGAAATAATGTCGGCCGCTGCTTGGATTATAACATTCGCATTGCTGCTATTCCATCAGGGATCGGCTCAGTTCCTGGAGCCCGACTGTGGGGTTACTAGTCCGTCCATAGATGGCGAGACCCCAAGTCCCTCTCCTTGGTTGGCACTAATTAGATCGAACCACCAAAAATGCTCAGGTGTTCTTATTCATCAACGTAAGTTCATATATACGAAAACGTAATAATATTGAGTGACGTCTTGAAATTCTTAATCTTTTCTTGCAGAATACGTGATTACAGCTGCCAGTTGCTTAATAAACAGCACTCAAACGTAAATAATTTGTAAAATTTAATAGTATGAACCTAATTAATATAAAAGTTTCCTTTGGATAGCCTTGTCCGCTTGGGAGATTCCGACGGATCCCATCCCTATGAGGAGTACTACGCCGAGGCTGCCATCGTCCATCACTTGTTCCACGAAAGCGAGTACCTCAGCGACTTGGCTCTCCTTAAGCTACAGAGTAAGGTTACCTACAAGCCGTATATTCGGCCGATGTGCGTTCTGCTGAATAGTGAGAAAAAGGCAGAGGTGGACAAGATCACGGATTTCGATATTACACTTTGGGGCCTGAATGAGTTGCGCACCTTTGCAAGCCCTAGAACATATCCCATTAGCCGCCTCAATGGGAATCAGTGCCTTGATGTATACAACACCGCTCCCGAGAGTTCTCAGATCTGTACACACTTCAATAGCGGTGCCAGTTGTCTTGAGCACGGCAGTCCTTTGAGCAGAATGATAAATGATAAGGATACACAACGCAACACCCTGTACGGCATTCAGAGCTATGGCACTACCAAGAACTGTATGTTTACCGATATCATGAGCTATGTTAACTGGATAGCTGAACACGTCTTTGAAGCTTATATAATAAAGCTAGAGATTCCTAAGATACGGACGTTTCCAAACTAAATCTGTGTATGTGTAAAAATTAAAAAATAAAATAAAATTGACTGTTACCTCCTTTAATTTCATAAAATAAGATTACATCTTATTAAGCGTATCTTGAAGCATTTATCGAAGTAAGTAAGTTCTTAATCATAAATTAAGAAAAGACTAGAAGAATTTCGTAATCATTGAAAGAAATTATATATTAATTTAATTCCTTAATCAACAGAAATCCTTGAATACTGACATTTATTCATTGATATATGACCTTAATTCAACTTTTTTATTTTATAAAATAAAATGTCCAGCATTGTTTGCCAAACTCTGAGTTAAATAAACAAATATCCACAAATTTCGCATTTACTGCTAAAAAAAAAAGAGGGCCTAATAAAAACCGTTTTTTGGGCTGCTTTATGAAGCAAGTGAGAAAATATATTCATTGGCCCAAGTTTAAAGCCAAAAGCCGCTCCCGTCTCTGCTATTTATGTTGTTGTGGCTGCAATTGCTTTGGGACCATTTAGCATTTTTCAAGTAACCACATGGGGCCAGGACCAACAGCAGATATGGCCCGAACCGTAATGGCAAACGGAGGCAGGAAGGTGGTGCGTTGTCGGTCGGCTCTGAAGTATTATAAAACTCTAAACAGGCGCAAAAAGTTTCGCCAAAGAAAATGCTCTTAATTTGATTTCTTCAACGCCCCTGGAGTGCAGTCTGGCGGCCGGAGCGGCGCTGCCTAAATGTGCGTGTATTTTATAAATATATCCCTACGTAAATATAGGTATATATACCTTAGGGGGGCCGACGGCTAAGGGCTAAGGCTAGGTATAATAAAAAGGCTTGGGCACAAAAGTTTTTAATAAAGTTTTTATACCCTTGCTATGAGCTGAGACGGGGGCAAAATGGAAATAATTGAGGCAATTTGTTATGAATGAAATAAAGGTATGGCTGTGCAGAGGCAGAAGGTGAGGGTCAGATACTAGAGATGGGATGGGGCTGCTCGCTGGAATGCTTGACCAAATAATCGCTTTGATCCATGTCCATGAGGCTTAGGGGATTCTTAAGCCAGAAAGGCAGTGGCAACTTTAAGTTTCGAGGTCGTAGAGCAGCATGCCCTGTTCCTCGTTTCCCAATGCAGTTTGAATTTCATTTCAAAACAATTTGTAACCGTCTCTCTTCCATATAGACACACGCTCACACGCAGGCTCGCAGCAATCGACGTTTGGTTTGGCAGCTAAGCAAATTTGCTGCAAGTCTGCCAAGTCAGCAGTGCAAGGATATGCCCCTGCCACCTTCTATATGTTCGATCGGATCCGGTTTCCAGACACTTGACAGAATATTTACTTAAATTTATTTTAAGTATTTTAAATGCTTATAACTTTTAAATGTTAATTTGCTGGCTAAATTTTTATAGAAGCAACTGTATTTTACAATTTTAGGTTTCGAATTTATTGAATTTTAATTTAAAATATTTTCTTTTCACTCTATTGCCAACATATAGTTCTAATCCACTTGAATAAGTGATCTTTCTCAATAAAACTACCTTTTACTGCCCATTTTTTTTGAGTGTTCAATGCGTGAGCATGTCAATAGTTTTGCGCGTTCGCTGCGGCTCTCCGTTGCCTTTTTCTTTTTGATGAATTGACAGGCAATGCTATTTGTCAGCAGTCAATGTGTTTGTTACATTTTATTGCCAGCTGGTTGCCGCTGCTGATGCTGATGCTGTTGCTACTGCTGCTGCCGATGTTGCTGCTGCTGCATTGTTAATGTCAGGCGTTAGGGCATACGCTAAACATGGGGAGCGAGTTATTTGTCTGCATTTTATATGCAATTTCTCTATGCATCTCGCTGTTCGACAGACGGTCTGACAGGACAAAAGGACGAAAGGAAGGCGGAAAAAAAGTGGGGGCCAGAGCAGCACCAGCAAATTGTGTTGTATTGTGCTCACTTGCATCCGACAGCCGACAGTTGAGAGGGGCTATGGAGCTGCATCCACAGAGCTCCTTCGATTTGCATGGTCGCTGTTTGAAATAGATTACGCATCCGGCGTGCCAATTGCCCTTTGATCAGTCCTTGAACATTGGTCCCAGCGGGAGGCAGGTCACTGCCGTCAATCAACTCAATGGCTTTGCCTTTCCCATGATTGAATGCAATAAACTCTTTCCGCTCTTTACATCGAAAAGGAAGCAATATTAATAATTTCAGCATGGCAGGTGCTGTTGCTCCGGTGACGACTTTTAATGAAATTCAGTTCAGAGGAAAAGTAGAGTGATTACGGAGAATTCTATTAATTAAAACACCTGCAGGAGGCACCCATTGACGTTTCCTAGTAGAAATTGTTTATCTCATTTTCCACAGCAGTTTTTATTTGCAAGTAAATTTATTTTTTGTATGAGTAAGAATTCCTATTTGACAGAATCCTTTGATGCTGCCAAAGCCATGGGAAAGTGATTCTTTCTCTAAGAATTTTAACGTGCAAAAAGTTATAAAATGGAAAGTTGTGTTATTTTACGTCAGGAATTGCTTATAAAATGAAAGCCTTAAATAGCTTTAAAAATATATACTATTTTACACACGCCCTAATGATGTCGCCGACAAAAAAATAACTCCGAAATCAGCGACCGTCTGGTTTCGTATGTGGTTTCCTGGTAAAATGTATTTTTCTCTCTTTTCGTCGTGTGCCCACGGTTGCGTTTTATAAATAAGTGCATGTCAACATAAATTAAAATACTCCCGGTTGATTAATAATGCACAAGGAAAATGTCACAAAGAAATATGATTGTGCGACGGTTGATTCCCTCACTTAATTCCCTCCTCTCCTTCAGTAACTCACTCAAAAGTAACCTGAACGAATCAGCAGCAACGACTTTCAGAAAATGTAACAAAGGACACAGTTCAATAGTGCAAGCCAAATTTTAAATACTCTCTAAGTAAATAATTAATAATCAAGTAAAATAAAATTATTTTTATACGATGATACGAAGGTTTATTGGGCTTATCAGATAAATATTATTTTTATTGAAAGTCTTTTTATTTCTTTATCTTTTGAATACTTCAATGTTGGGAAAATATTATGATTGTTAATTTTAAAAAAGTAATATAACATAAAAAATTTTTTTTCATTAATATTTATTTTTATTTATTTACCTCCCAAAAATATTAATATCTTTTAAACAAAAAGTTAACTAAATGAAACAAAACCCTTAACAAATCTACTACAACCAGTCCTCATCCAAGTGTATGAAAATATTTTATGCCAGCACAAAAATAAAGTCATTAAAATTGTAAATATGTGTACCGGACCGAACAGGAGCTAAAGGAACCTCCGGGTGGAGTTCACGGGGAAAGAAAGGGGGGCCGAGAGGAGATGACGCGGCCATCCTGTGTGCGTGCAAGAAATGGAAATGCGGTTAATTTCCGTAAAGTATGCAATAATTTCTGGCACTGAGCATAAGCAAGTGCACCCAGCACGTGTGAGTGTGTGTGTGTGTGCGTCTGAGTGTACGAGAATATATATTTGTGCTCGTGCGAGTGCAGCACAACAAAAGGCAAAGAGTTAAATAACTGCCACGCCTCCCCGCCCCTTGCAAGTAAATCTCTTTGGCAGCCTGCGAAGACGGAACTAACGAACAAACGGACATTCATCAATATAAATCAACCGGCGGCCACAGGCCAGGCCCAGTTGCCGGGATTTGGGAGCATGGGGATACCACCACATCTAGGGATGGCAGAAATGCCGAAACCAGATAATCTTCACTGTTGCGATTATTGGTAAAAGGTAATTTTTTTATACAAAAATAAAGAGAAGTTGAATTTATAATTATTGAATTAAAATGTAAAAACATTTAAAGATTCAATAATACTTTAATGTAAATATTTTTTTAATATATAAAATGTTTAAAATGTTCCCTAATAAATTAAAACTTTAAAGTGATTCATGTCGAAATCATTGCTGACTTTTGTATAATTTTTTAAAATAATTAGATTAGAAAATCTACTATTATTTCCTAAATAGTATATTTTTTATTCTCTATACAAGACTTGTTGCGATATATTTTTTCTTCGATATATTTAATATATTATATTCGCGATAAACTTTCCTGCCCAAAACCAGAATCAAGGCAGGAGCAAGAGGCCGCCCCAAAGGAATAAATAAAAACATTTTTTGTACAAAAATTGCTGCGAATTGGTTGGCAAGCGGGGTCAGCGAAAGAATGGAAAGACGATGGAAGAGGGCGGAGGGCAGCGGGCGACGGGCGGCTGTAAAAATGTTGGCCAAAGAAATATTTTCACATTTTTATTTATTTTCCTTTATTCGGCAAAATGGCAAGCGGACGGCTTCGGCCGGTTCTTGGTCCTTGGTCCTGCATGTCCTTGCAGCTGCTGTTGGCTGTTGCCACAGTAGCATTTTCGTTTCATTATGTTCCGCGTGCCTAAAGGATTGCAATATATATTTGGATTTTTTTTTTTTTTTTGTATTTCTGCCGCCGCCGACTGAATCGTTTGCATGTTGCAAGGGAGCAGCCTCAGTGGAAATGGTTTCCCTCTTTCGCACACAACAACACAAGCGTTGAGGCCACGCATTTTGACTTCGGTATTTGCGGCTTTTTATGTAATTCATGGTCATTCCACATATGCATGTGCCTGCAAATTTACTGCCTGGCAAAAGAAAAAAAAAAGAAGAACGTTTATGCACGGATTTGGGAAAAAGAAGCCTTTCCGAAAATCACGTTATTTATGCGTTTTTCCGTACAGTTGCCGCCGAGATGATGCAATTAAAGCAAACAAGCATGGGTGCAAAACGTCAAAAGGGATATCAACTACAATCCATTTCAGTTGCCAGCAAAAATAGGAAATATTTTAGAGGAGAACTTGCAAATAAAAAAATTCTAGAACTTGGCTATATAAGTATTTTTTAAATATTTGTCATCCTGTACATATATTACATTAATATTTACGAACATATTTTGTTAACGAATCTACCTCACAAAAGCATGGTACCCTATATTGTATACGCAATATTGTATTTCAATCACTCATTAAAAAAAGTTAAATCAGAATTCAGAATATTTATCCAACAGTTCAAGAGAATAAAATATTTCATTCACTCACAGAGCACAAAAAAAAAAGACACTGCAAACTATGCACCCTGGTAATGTGGGGAAAAAAAATGTTTGCAATGTACTCCCATTGAACTCGCGTTGGAACTCGACAAACGTTTTTCCTCAGTGCATTTGAATGGCGGTGCATTTTATTTGTCATTTCCGGTTTGTGCCGGAAGTTGAAATTATTGAAATCAAACGGAAATGCAGCGAAGCAAATGCATACAAAAAAAAAAACCTGCCGCCGAAAAGTGCGCTTAAAGCATGACTCCGATTGTACACGGATCCATCTGTCCTGCTGTGCGTGTGTGTTTGGTGTGTGTGCATTTGTCTGTGCAAAGCCCATAAATAAATATATAAATTTAAATAAATGCGGCCACAATACAGCCGCCGCCCGCTCACAGTTTGTTTGTCAATAAATCAGAATACTTATCAACGTCACACGACCGCAAAGAATGAAGGCAAACAGCATAAGCGACCATCACCATCCCCGCCAGCAGCTCAAGAACCAGAAGTCTCTGCGTCTGCAACGGTTTATTACGCGCGATTAAATTCATTAAAGAAGTACGTACGCATGCCAGGCTACATCGGGCGGAAGGTCCCTCGGAAATCAGCTGAAAATTGGGGGTCTAGATCTCGAAACCCCTCTGACAGGGGAAGGACACTAAGAAAAATATTGTAAAAATATTTTGTAAAACCTATATGGGTTGTTATTTATTGTTTCTGTATTTTTAAGCATTTTACAGTTACAAGTAAATATTTTATTAAATAACAAAAATTAAATATAGAACAATATAACAAAAAAAGAAAGGCATCAAATGCTATAAATTTCCTTTTGTTACGAATTTTTTCCTAGTGGAGCCAAAGTATAAACATCGGACAACTGACACTTGCCGCTCTATCTGCACTCCGGCAGGCATTGTCCTGGACAATTTATGGCCAGGCTGTGTTTATTCCGGTCGCTCCTGCTCTCGAACTGGAACCCGCACCCGAAACTCATCCAACAAACACTCCCTCTAGGCCCGAACTAAGCCCGCTAATTGCGCCGCCTTAGCCGGGAATTTCTACGAGGAGTGCGGAGCGGTCGCTTCTCCATCCATAATTATGCGAAATTTGCGCCATTTCTTCGGACTGTTGCCTGTTATTGTTTGCATTATTAGCTGACAATTTCGGTGGCAGTGGCACTGTGATACCAAGTGGAGCTGCTGTGATTAGACAGGCTCTTTGGGCCCCGAAAATCACGGGATTAGCAGTCGCTTTGTCTGCGGCTGGAAGTTGGTCAGAGTTGGCTGTGCCCAGGCAGTTGCTCGATAAGCGCCCAGAGCCCAGGGCCAGATGATGAGTTTATGTTTTTCTTGCATAATTGCGGGCATAAGCCAGGGAGTTGTTATTACAGGCCAAGGTACTGGGGCAGGTTCTTAGAAAGCAGCCCGAAACCAAATCGATTAAGTCAACGTTTATTGCCAAAACGACTGAATTAAGACATTTATTATTGGTGTATTTTACAGGAATGGGTTTGAAAAGTGGGAAAGCGAGTCTGGAAGATTTTTTAATATTTTATTTTAGAATGTCTTTAAATTCTAGATATTTATTTAAGTTTACAAATCTTCATTAGTTACATGTTATATAAAATGTGCAAATAATAATTCTTCTTAAACAGATATAAATTCCTCAAATAAAAACATTCATAATAAACTTCCCATATAAGTATTTATAAAAATATTTCATCAGTCTTTCTTTTCAATGCTCTTTTACGCTTAAAATGCAGCAAATATTTTAGAATTTACCTGAAACGCCTGCCAAAGCCTTTGTCAACATGGATCCTTCGCTGTGACCAGGCTCTTTGTTGTCGCTTTTTTGTGAATGCGCAATTGTTCAATGTCAACATGGTTGTGGCATGCACAAAGCGCTGATTGCACCGCCCTCCCCACGCACTAAGGCTTTCAAAATCCGCCGCCCAACAGCAAGCGCTTTTTTCGGCGCTGACATGTCCAGGCCCTGGCACTGTGCTGGAAAAAACAACAAGGCCCCCCATATATGTATATTCAATAGGCCGCTCTTGCCAGAGTGTTTTCCAACGTTTTTCTGTAATTCGCTGTAGTTTTTCCAAGTTGGCTTTCGGCCGGGCGAAAAAAACGCTCTGCCTACATAAAGGCGCTAGCATATTAAAGGCTTAAACCCACTCAACGGCAGATGCCATATTGTTGAAATATATGCGGATACTACGTCGCGCATACGTCATGTGGAGATGGAATTCGGTTCGTAAAATGCCTTCCATTCAAGAAACGCTCGGCATTTTTCCAATGCATCGCTTATAGGATTAAGCTTTGAGCTGCCACACTTAAATTATTTTAAAACAATATATCGTCTATGAAATCGTATAGGTTTTTGTAAATATATTTCCTTAATATTCGAATGAGGTTCATAAAGCCAATCAAAGAACTCCATTTACTAAAAATCGATCAAGGGGGCCTGGCCTTTTTACTGTGATGTCGTCGTGCCGTTGGGACTCATTCAGTTCAGTTCAGATTCTACTTTCGCTCCGAATAACTTCCAAATTGTTCCGCAAAAATTTTGTAAAAAAAAAATTAGTATTTTCTTAAAATATAAATTTTGGTGAGCTCGAGTCAAAAACAAAATGTGTTCCCCGTGCGGTCCCTGCAGCCCCTGCGATCCGTGCTGCGGCCCCTTCGAGTGTTCGCCC
>JAEIIJ010007410.1:0-40114 GCA_018904815.1 Drosophila ogumai
GATATAGATATAAAATATGTAAAGATACGAGAGACACCCAAAATAAAAGTTTGCAACGTTTTGAGTTGAGAATTCTCAAAGTTCTCAAAGTGATCTTTTCTTTACGAATTTGAAATCGAGATACAAGCGAAATAAAACCTAGTAATTCATTAGTTTTGAGATCAAGAAAGTAACGAAGACGCATTCGAAAGTATTATTTCTCCCTCGACAAATAGTTGATAGTCAAAGAAAGAAGATATTAAACGTTGAATAAATCATCATTGATTGATATATGCTTAAACGACATGTTGAAGAATAAATAAATAACAATGCATATAAATATAAAATACCTATTGTTTAGCTCAATTTAAGGCGCGCCAACAAGTTTTCGTTCGACTAAATTTGTTCTCAAATATTTTTTATTTTTCTCCTAACAACTCTCACCTTGCTGTTCCACTAACGAGACACGAAACTTCCTTGAACGAAACTAAAAACAAAACACAAGTAAACAAAAATGCCAAAACAATAATATTCTGAATTGGACTAAAAACGCAATTAACAATTAACAAATTACAAATGACAAAAAGTAAACACGCAATTATAAACAATAAGCAGTTCAAAACCTTTTGAAACAAATATATACACATATATATTTATATATATTTCACTAGACAAATTTTTATGCATAAACTAAAAACAAAACAAATTCTATATTATCAATGTTTTTGCTCTAAATGTCTAACTAATTGTTAATAAAACCCAAAAATCAAATTATTTTCCGCAGGCAAAAACACGTTAAATGAGAATGCTATATAAATATGTGTCATTATTTGTTACCAGTGGCAAATAAAAAAATATTTAAAATGAAACGGAAACGGAAAAAGTAAAAGTTATGACATTAAACTGTATATTGTACATTTACTTTTAAAAAACAAATGAAATGTATTTACACACGAGAAACGGCATGTGGCATGTGGCGATGATACGAAACTAAAGAAATTTTAAAATTTATATTTACTTTGTGCGTTTTAAAACATGTTGGCGACACAATGACAAGCAGATTAGTGCATAAACCTAACTAATAATAATAATAACAATAAATACTAATTAAAGGTAAATAATGTAATGACGTTGACAACATGCATATGTATTTTACAAACCAAACCAACCTTGACCCGATCCACACCGAATCCTGAAAGATATATATCAAAATCCTGGCATATTTCGCATATAACAGTTTATTACAGAATGCAACCCCAATTAAATTAAACCGTTTACGAAAGTTTGTTGAGCAGCAGCATTCCATTGATATAACATTGCAAATGAAGAAAATATATGTATATGTACTAATTAAAGTATATCACCCGAAACAAAAACAAAATGTATAATTTAGTTGTTTAATGATTGATAATATTTAGACACACCAGAGGATGCAGTCATCCAAGACAGCAGAGAAACACTCCTCCTCGAAATGCCATAGAACATTTTCCACTCCAATGTAGAGCGCAGATGAAGGTGGAGTTTCTCTGAAGAGATTACAACACAAACACCCTGAAAAAACCAAGCACAGAAATACTGTAAAGTTCGACGACAGACCGACCGAAGACAACAACACCATGAACACACACACGAGTATATACATAATAAAAATATATATGAGAACAATTTAACGAGATTAAAATCAACTAAAGTAATAAAGGGAAAGTGTATAACTATTAAAACTAAACGACAACCCGACCAGCTCTTTCATTTCGGTTTTCGCACTTATATTGCATTCAATTTATTGACACAAATTTTCAATATAACGCTAAATGGGTTAAAAGAACACAAAAACAATTTTTGAACAATGCACAATGAATTAACAGTGGGTGTTAAAAAGCACGTGATTGATTAAATAATTTACAATATTGCATTTGGCTTAGATCAGGAAATCTCATAGGTGTACCTTCTATCTTGGGATATGATGTGAGTGCAGCGGCTTCGCTTATCTTACGGCTAATAACACAATGACATTGACCTAATGATGCCCTTCCACCCAGGACTAATGCTAACACCTGGCTACTGCTGGTCACCAGCGTTCGCTTCGTCGGTGCGGCTCTGAACGCTCGTAGGTGATGCTCTTGAAACGCGTGCTCGCTTCCAGTTGCTGCTGCTGTTGCTTGGAAACAGGCTGGCCCCTATTCACAAGGTCCTTCCATATCATGGTGAGTAGTATGAAGATTGCGCCCACAATCTTGTTCAGAAACTCGAGCACCTTGAACACGATCGGTGTGGCGGTGTGGGTGAAGCGACTCAGCTCGAACATAAAGCGCACAGCAAAGACGCCTAAGAATCGCAACGCCATTGCCGCTCCGCCAAAGACCGAAAAGATGAGCAGGGCCAGAAACCGAATGGTGCCTATTATATTCCGCTTGTTCACATCGTTGGCCATAAAGTCGTAGACAGTCTGCTTGACGCCGTCTCCCCACTGCTGCACTACGGCCAGGAAGTCGCTGAGACCCAGCTGAAGCTGTTCCGTGACTTCATCGGCCGCAGGGGTTTCGTCGTCGCCCGAGGTTATCGCCTTGCTGTGGCTATTGCTGCTCCGGTTGACGGAAATGGATCGTCTTGGGGTGACCAGTGGCTCTGGCTCAACGGCCCGCACCATCTTCAGTTTCAGCTGGACTTCCTGGTCCCGGAAGCGTATTGTTTTTATGCTGAACCAGTACTCGCCGAAGGCCAGATCGCTCAGCTCCGTCCAAATACTGGTCTCCAGCTGTCCGGGTTGCGATGTGTGCTTATAATTGCCATAGCTCCCGCCGGTTATGCCCACCCACATGTTGGGCACAAAGCGCTGGTAAAACATCCGCAATTGGGCTGCGCTGTTCTGCAGCAGCTTCTCCAGCTCCCGCTCGCTGCGTTGCAACACCACTATGTCCCGATAGCCGCCCACCTGGTCCACCAGGCAGCGCTCCAGATAGTGACCGCGGAAGAGACGCGACTTGTACAGCTGCTTGGTGAGCGACTGCATCGCTAGCTCCTCGGGCGGCATGGGGCGTGCGTTCGCCATCGGTACAATCATTTCGCTGGTGTCCATTGGAAGCTGTTCGAAAAAAGCACCACCATTAGGAGGAATATGTAGCCTGCAATGGTGACCTTACCAATTGATAGTACTTGGACTTTGCTGCAACCACTTTCGCCGCTTAGTCAGCAGCGAGTCGGCCGAGTTTTGTTATTGTTTGGAAACCCAAATTTTCACCATCCAATGCTAGGCGCCAGAGCGGGTGTATATAACTGCAATTTGTTGACTTTTACTCCTTTTCAGCTCCGCACATATTCACAGCGGACTTTGCTTTCAAATATGGACAAAGGTCCTGAATTAACAAAATTAACAAATAAGTTTGGGCCAAGCAGCAGCTGTCTAGACTCTAGAGATGGGCTCTGGCTGTCGTGTCACGAACGCAAACGCCTAATTAAAAACAAATTTTAGTTGGTGAAAGCAAGCCCGGAAAATCGATCAAAAACATTTTTCGCTTAAAAATCTATTCCACGATCTCTAGATACCTCTTGTTTTTGGAAAAATAAATTATGAAAAACCCGATATATGGCGAGTTCGTTACTCGTGCTTGTTCCATCTCTAGACTCAATAAGATAACAGTTACCCATCGCTAATGTGACGAAAAAAATTAATAAAAACCTTTTTGATACTCAATTTTCCAAACATTTTCACACCCGACCACGTTGGTTTCCCTCCCCGTCAAGATTTCCTCCCGACACCGACTGGAAGAGTGCCTAAGGATGACTTTGGTTGGTCTAGCAGCCCGCAAGCTGGCGCAGAAGCAGAGGTGAGACCGCTTGGGTTTTCAGCCGGCATTTATCGGTAAACTGGAATTCTTTTTACTCTTTCCGCAGGTCGGCCAAGCTGGCGGCGGCCTTTCCGAACGGCGTCCGGTGCCAGAAGTGCCTCCAGATGGGCCACTGGAGTTACGAGTGCAAGGAGAAGCGCAAGTTCGTGCATCGCAGCTCGCGGACCAAGCAGCTGAGCAAGCACCTGGCCGAAAAGGAGGCACAGACAGCCAAGGACGTTGCGGCTGGCCAGGCGGGCGAGAACGCCCAGGACGCCAGCTCCACGGCCAGCAAGAAGGCCAGACGCAAGCGAAAGCCCAGTGGGAGTTCCTCCTCCTCCTCCAGTTCGTCAGACAGTTCGGACAGCAGCAGCGGGTCAGACTCTTCCTCCGCCTCGGACTCGAGCGACTCCAGCTCGGACTCCGATGAGAGCTCGTCAGACTCTAGCGGGAGTGGTTCCAGCGGCTCCGACAGCGACAGCAGTGAAGATCCGGACCAGGGTGCGCCCCAGAAGAAGAAAAAACGCGACGAGAGTTCGGCGGACTCCTCCGACGACCAGGAGTAGGAGTTAAGAGCCCGGTTTTGGTTTCGTAGCGCATAGCTTTAGTAGTTTAGTTCTCCCCCGTTAGCCGTCACCCGCAAAAAGTGGACTTTCAACCGAATACAATTGTAATATTAGGTACATATTTATTATTTAAGTTCCCCCATGTACATGGTCTGGCGGAGATTCCTAGCCAGAGGGCTACCAATAAATATTTCAGTCAGTCCGAGTCAATCTCCTCGTCGTACTGCTCTAGTTTGTGGAACACGAGGTCCACCAGCTGCTGATTGTTGATGTGCTCAGACTCCGAGACCGGGACCGGTTGCATTTCCGGCCCGTCCAGGTCTATGTGCAGGGGATCCCGAGTCGGAATAACGTTGTTCTGTAATCCCAGTGACTTCAGATGCAGTTCCTCCACCTGCGACATATGAAAATATTGGATTTGTCTTGGGGATGTAAATGAACAAGGGTACCTTCAGTGAATTCAGGGTCTCCTGGATGACGGGAAGGACTTTCTCAAGCTTCTTTTGGATGGAAAACAGCTCAATTTGCTCCTTTTGCAGGACGTGATTTGATTGCAACATCTTAAAATAACAACAATTGATATCGATAGCAGCGGCTATCGGAAATACATTCCTGGCTGCTAGGGCTGCAATTCAATAACAAGCCGGGTAAGAAGCTGTTATCGGAATCGTTCGCGCCCTTGCGGAATTTTCATTTTGTACAGTCAAAACATTTATTGAAGAAGAAATCCTTGAAACAGAAGTCTTGATATCCACAATATGGACGCGTGGGAGGCCAAAGAGGTTGTGCCTGTGTTGAAGCGATTCCAGGTCAGTTGCGCGCAGCTGGAGCTGGATTCGGAAATCCAACAGAGCGCCTTCGATACCTACCAACGATTGGCGGTAGACGGCGGACTGGCTAAAAGTGGAGACGAGGCCCAGCAATGGCTCTGCTGCGCCATATACAGCGAACTGCAGTTAGCGAAGATCCGCGACATTAAGGGCGACTTCCAAGAGACCGGGAACCACTGCTGGAATCTGTCGCTTACGCGTTTATTGCGCAGCTTCAAGGTGAGCGGGTCGGTGTTCCTTCGCTGCATGGAGCACTGGAACTGGCTGGCCCAGAACACGAAGGTTTTACAGCTGGAGGTGGAGGAGCTGCGCCGCAGGTTTAGCGTCACACTGATTCTGTTGCAGCACTACAAGAGCATATTCCAGCGCCTGTTCACTCAGCCCTCCGAGGACACGGATGCCCTTGCCTTCTACGATTCACTCTACGAGTTTGGCTGGCTGCTCTTCCTGATCGTTCGCAACGAACTGCCTGGCTTTGCCACCGAGAACCTGGTCAACGGCTGCCAGGTCCTCGTCTGCAGCATGGACTTACTGTATGTAAACATGCTGGAGGTGGCAAATTCCCCGGTAATTCGCCGGGATTTTCCGGGCTTACCTGCGAAGTGGGGCACGGAGGACTTCGACTACGACATCCTCAACAAATACAGCGCCTTGCAGGCCATCGGAGCCCTGGTCCCCCAGCTGCCGGAGAAGGGGGTGCAGCAGATGAAGAACGCTTTTTTTCAGAAGGCGCTAATGGTGCTATTCATGGACCAGGCGCTGCTGGGCAACGACACCCACATGCGGGAGATTCTCAAGGAGGGAATGCTGGACGTTAACTTGGCCACCCTTAATCGTAGATACTCGAGCCATGTGGCTGACATAAGCGAGATGGATGAGAGGGTCATGTTGTGTTCCCAGGATGCGAAAGAGCGGAATAAGAGCAGTCCGGATTCCAAGAGCAGCTCCTCCTCCTCTTCACCATATAAGAAGCTACTGGACCACAAGCTGCCACAAAGCATGCCCGCAGTTATGAAGGCACTTGGTGAAGAGGAGAACTATGATACCATAGTCCACCCCGTGGAGAAGCTGCTGCTCATGCTGGGCCATAGGTTTAGCACTGCCGTCAAGGACCATATGAATGAGCAGGTGGCTGCAGAGCGTTTCCACCTGGCCAGAGGCCTCTTCTATAAGTTCCTGCAAAAGATATTGGCCTCTGAGTTGGCCCTGAAACCCCAATTGAAGTTGGGTAACTTACTTAAACAGCACACCCTGACCACAGCCCTGATTGCCTGCTGCCTGGAGTTGGCTCTGCACATCCATGATGAGCATATCGATCAAGTGCGGTTTCCCTTCGTCCTCGACTGCTACGCGCTGCATGCCTACGACTTCCAAAAGATATTGGAGCTGGTGGTTCGCCACGATGAAGGATTGCTGGGCAGGGAGCTGGTTAGGCACCTGCACGCGGTGGAGGACCAGTGTCTGGGAACACTGATCTTTCGCGCCAACTCGCAGCTGTGGCAACACTTTGGGAAGAACGACCGGCTTCCCAGTTACCAGGAGGTCCAAACTAAGGCAGAGGACAAGGAGAACCCGTCGACCGGCGCAGGTATCTGTCTGCGAAAGTTTTATGCCCTGGCCCACCGACGGCTAGTGGGTCTCTGCCAGAGGCTATCCCTGGTGGATGCGTATCCACGTATCTGGCATCTGGCCGAGTACTCCTTCACCCTTAAGGGCGGCGAGCTGCTGCGCCAACGCAATCTGGACCTGCTGCTGCTCTGCGCCGTCCATCTGCACGCCCGATTGGAGGATCTGCGTCTGAGCTTCAGCGAAATCATCCAAGAGTATCGTCGCCAGCCACATGCCCAGAGCAGCGTCTACCGGCAGATCAGCCTGGGCAATGGCCAGACCGTGGATATTATCCGCTTTTACAACACAACGTTTGTGAAAAGTATGGCCCGCTACGGGCTGCACCTGCGCTGCGAGCAGTCCACACCTCCCAAGTCAGGGAACGTGACCGTTCTGCAGGAGACAGTGCCCAGCGAGCTGCGCATGCGAGGTAACATAAGCGTATCTTCGCCACCACCGCCCAAGATCTGCCTGAGTGGATCCTGCACCAGCGTAGATCTGACAGAATCCATCATCAACCCATCTCCGAGGGTGATAGCTAAGGAAGCGAATTTAAATCTGAAGCGCAGTGTCTCCAGCAACGAAATCCATGCTGACAAGCAGCCCAACATCCTTCGGCGACGCACCTGCTTCCATTGATTCGAATAAGTTTCACTAGACACATTGAACACCCACCCTGGCTGGCTACATTTTACGAAGCTGCACTGCATACAAAATAATTACTAAGATTTCACTGAAACACGCCTCACTCATTGTAAATGAATATTCGTTACTCGAATGAGTTTATCTCAAATAAATTGAATGATCTGTATACATTTAACTTGAATGTACAAGTGTTCTTTTTGCTTTCAAAACAATTGTGGCCATTCTATTCAAATTTTAATTTTTAGGTCCTAAAACATGACGTATCCAGTGGTCGGCTCTCTGCCAACAGAGAGAAGATAGAAGCGATCTGAACTGAAATCTCTTTGATGCCGTTTTCAACCTTTAGTGAAACGAGCAGCGGCCTGCAAACTCCAAAATATTAGAAATAAATAACAACTCCCGTTCTCCATATATTTAAATAGATTTTAATTTAATGCCATTGTTTTCGGGACTTGGAAACTTGGTACTTAATAGTTGTGCAGTTGCGACCAGACACGAAACGAATCTTACACGTAATACAGGGGACACGGATGTATGTTCGTCAAGCTGGGGTTTGAATGAAGGAGACAGGCTGGGCGTAGAGAGTGGAGTATACATATTACATACTGAGAGCGTACGACTTACAACTAATTACTTTAACGCTTGCTGTTGGCTTATAAGTAGGAGTTAAGAAGGAGGAGCTGTGCCGGCGACTGGAGCCGTGCTTGCGGGAGGAATGCTGGCAGCGGCGGCGGCGGTGGGCACTGAGCCTGGTGGGGCGCCGCTGGCCTCTGCAACTGGGACACTGCTTGGCGGTGTGGTATCTATTAAAAAAGATGATTAATTTCTACACGACATTAATATTTGTATTTAAAACTTACCCATTGGTGTGGGTCCCTGAGATTGCGCTGCTGCTGCTGCTGTTACACCTCCCTCGCTGGGTGTCGCGGCCAGGGCCGAGGGTGCTCCAGGCGGAGGAGGTCCACCGGCGGCCACAGCGGGTGGCGCCTGGAAGGGCGCACCGTTGGGTGGCGGAGCCACGGAGCCTGCTATATGCGGCGGCAGCGGTTGGTGCTGGGCAGTGGGCCCCGCCAGGGGCTGCGACTGCGGCGGCAGCTGGTGAGGATGTGGCGGCAGTGGCTGCTGCTGCTGCGGAAGGTGCGGATGCAACGGCAGCGGTTGCTGTTGTTGCAGTTGCTGCTGCGCCTGCTGCTGTTGCGGTTGTGGCAGCTGCTGTTGCTGCTGGAGAATCATTGTCCCGGCGGCCGCCGCTTGACCTTGCAGCTCTTGCTGAAGGCGATGATGGGCCTGCTGGCGAGCTCGGAATTCGGCCGCCTTTAGCTGCTCCAAGTGGAACTGCTGGCGCTCCGTAATAAGCTGCTGGCGCTGGTACTCCAGGCCTTCGCGCTCCCTCTCCATTGTGGCCTCCAGCTCCTCAAAGTGCCGTAATTTAATCTCCAGCTTCTTCATTTGAGTCTCGACAAGCAGCGCCACCAGGGACTTGATCTTGCGCTCCTCCAAGGCAGCCAAGTGCTTGGCCTTGACTGCTGCGGATGCCAGAGCGGCCGCCGCCGCTGTTTGCATATTGTTTTCGCTGAAGGCTCCCTCCTTTGCAGCCGCAGTTCCCGTGCCAGCGCCTGTTCCTGATCCCTCCTTGCCATCGCTGCCGCCGTCCTTGGTCTCGCCATCTCCGCTGCTGTCCTCCGTCTTGATGTCCACATCGGCGGCTCCGCCGGCAGAGGCGGTTGGGTCTGTGGGTGAGGATTTGTTTGTTGATTTTTCTGACTTGCTGGCCGACTTGTCGCCCGAGGGCGAGGAGGCGGACGACTCTTTCAGTTTCTTGTCGGTGTTATTGGTGTTGCCTGACGCTGACGAAGATGATGTGTCTGTGTTGGTCTTATCCGATTTCGTTTTGTCTTTGGACTTGGCATCGTCTGTTGTGATTTGGTTTTTTTGGGTTTGGTGATGGTGTTGATGTGGTTTTTTTGGTAGCAGATTTTGGTAGATTTGGGCGCAACACAAAAACGAAACAAAATACAAAAGTACAGTGCCAAATGGAGAGACATCTTGCCAATTTTGAGTACAATAAAAACACAAGAGTTTACAAAAACAAAAACGATGCAAAGAGATCACAGAGATGGATTTCCGGGACAGAAATTAAAAGATAAATAACTCAGAAAAAGGACTTTGCTGATATCCTAATTCATAAACCTTCAAGGAACCCTTTTATTTTGTATATTTTACGATATCTTACCGTCTTTTTTGCTTAAATCCTTCATGTCCTCATCTGATCCGCCGGCAGCTGCTGCCGAAGCTCCCTCCTTGCCTTCCTCGTCCTCCTTATCGTTGCCTGTTCCGGCGATTCCACTGTTGGCCAAGCCAAAGTTGGGATTGAATTTTCCGGCTGCAGAGGCTTTTTCCACATTCTTCATGTGGTTGTCCATAATGGTGGCGGGCACCTCGTCCTAAAACAGAGAGTTTTGTGTTTATATTGCCACATGTTTATATGAGTCTGTAGCCTGTACTTACCTTAATGGCAGCAAACTCCTCCATGGCAGCCTTAGCTGCAGCGGCAGCCACACGAGGATCGACTACAGAGGCCAGGAAGGCGACGGTGGACATAATGGGATTGCCGCTCTTGCTAAACGGAATCGGCTGGCAGCCCAATGGACCCAAAAAGCCACCATCATCCTCTAGATACGGATCCTCGATGGGCAGCCGCAAGAAGTGAAGGATACACTCATCCTGTGTTCGCGAGCCGACGTGCTCGCACACCTTATTCCAGTCGTCTTTGTGCATCTCAAGTCCCTCAAGCAGCAGCAGTGTCTCCTGGTCGGTCCACTCCCGCGCCATGCTGGCCGCCGTGCGATTCCTCATGGCTGCCGGCTTCTTGGCATATTGATCCAACTTCAGGCCAAACTGGCTCACCCCGGAACTTAATCCTCCAGCTCCAGCGCCTCCGTTCTCGAGAGCCTCTGTCTTAATGCCAGCCAGGCCACCCTTGTCGCCCAGCTCCAACCCTCCATCCTTGCCCAGTGGCTTCTTGTCAAGATCCAGCAGAGTCTTGGCCGCCGACGGCTGTTGGGTCTTCTGTGGGTTAATAGCCTGCAGGCCCGACGGTGTATCCGAAAGAATGTGGAAGTGGGAGGTCGGAGGCGGACCCATTGGCGTCGGACGTAGATCCGCATCGATCTGGTAGTTTATCAGTCCCCATTGCTCGAGGAATGCGTGGACACGCATAATAGCACACACATCTCCCGCCAAATTGCGCCTGCAGGCGGTGCTGGTCAAGTACTCCGTGGGATTGAGCCTGAAAGTGAAGCAAGTGCAATCAGGAATAGTTCAGAGATGAGGTTTAAGCCCAATCCACCTGTAGGTGTCTATCATAAAGTTCCTGTACGCCATGTAGATCTCCGGCGTCTTGGACTTGTTCTTGCTGTTGAAGAACTCTGGCATGGCTCGCTTCTCGATGACGTGAATGGAATTGTAGTCGAACCAGGCCGAGTACGAGGGCACAATGATGTGGTGCGTTTGCTCGGTGACATTGTCCTCCATGTCCTCCTTGGCCGACGAGGAGAATTCCTGGGTGTTGCTGTTGTCGCTCGTCTTGCCCGTCTGCGAATTGTCCCCATCCCCTGTGGACATTGCTTGGGCGGCGCTTCCTCCAGTCATTTCGTCATCCAGGTCGGTCATGGTGCCACCTACACACATGGATAAAGTCAGAAAGTGCCGGGGGAAATCCAGAATTAGCTACTTACCCTTAATAGGCATCATATCGTTGTCGCCACGAGATTTGCCACCTGGAGCCGGGCTGGCCGTTGACTGCAGCGCGGCATTAGCTTTGTGCACCTCCTGAACATTGGGCTCGGCCGGCGGATCGTCTAGATCGCGGGTAAGGTCTTCGTCGTCGTCGTCATTGCGGGACTTTTTGTGCACAACGGCCGGAGATCGCTTACGCTTGCCCGGCTTCGAGGATGAGGTAGATGCAGACGTGGCCGGCGAAGGCGAGCGACGTCGCTTCTGCTTGCCGCCACCGGAGCTAGTAGCAGGCTTCTTCTTTTCGTCGCCAAAGGACATGATGTCGTCGATAGACATGCGCTGCTTGTGCGTCTTCTTCTTGCCCTGCTCGTCCACCTCGTAGTCCTCCTCAGCCATCCACTCGTTGTACTGCTCCAGGTCCAAGATCCATGAGGCGGAAACACGCCAGCGCTCCGCCGGCGACTCGGGATTCTCCGGAATGTGATCCGGCAGGTCAAAGCTGTTTACAGCCCAGGAATCGTAGGATTCCGGGAAATAGTACCAGTGCAGCATTACATGGCCGCCGCGCTTGAAGATTGGCCGTGCGTACTCGTCGGGATGGGGATCCACGATGGGGTAGACAATGTGGGTGGATTCCTCTTCGTCGGAAACGATCTCCACCCGCCGGTTGTCAAGGATCTCGCGCAGGCGCCCCTCGAAGCTCTTCTCGATCTCAGGTCGGATGTAAATGTACGGAATGCGGTACAGGTCCGCCTCCACCAGGGCCTGCTCGATCTCGATCAGCAGTTGAATGTTGGGATCCTTGCGCGTGGGATTCTTTCCGATGGAAAAGTCAAACTTCTTGCCGCGCTGCTCCGCCCGGAAGCGGAACATGGTCGAGAAGATGATGCACAGGCCACCGCCGCTCTTGAAGTCCAGAAAGCAGCGCATCTGGAGGGCAAAAATAAATTTAAAATTAGTTTTGCTGCAAAAATTGATGGGATTTAATTAATCTAGTTAAATGCTTTAATCACTATATAAACTTCAGTAGTTTCTGATAATTTCTTCACTTAGTTCACAAAAAATCACATTCATTACTTTCTTTCTATTTTATCGCATGGAAACACATTGGGTTAATATTTACGTGTACACACGCCACACAGGGCACCCTGTATCACGCACACATTCACACTAATACCAACCGGAATTCTGGTCGCCGGCGGCTCCGCCGAATTCTTGCCGAGCTTCGCCTCCACATACTGCAGAAAGTGGATCAGTAGTTGGGCCAGGGACTCCTTCGTGATGGGCTCCGAGCTGTGGGCCAGATACTGTGCGGAAAAGCAACTTTATTACTTGTTTTTTTTTTTCGCGGCGGACAAGCGCCATTTTTGTTTGCGGCGGCGTTGTTGTTGGGGTACGCACCTTCTTGCAGTTCTTCTGCAGCCACTGTCGGATGGATTCGAAGCCCTGCAGCGTCTCCGGGGACTGAAAAAAGTCAATATTCGGACTTCCGTCCTTCTTAGGACCCAGTGTGTTCATGGTGCAGCACTTTTTGCAGGCTTTTTCTCAATTTGCTTTTCAGTTTTCCACTATTGAACGCTAGAGCTGGAACAACGACGATAGTTTGTTTACAGCGGTGGAAATGCATCGATTATTTTGTACTTTCGCGATACTTTAAGTTCTTAGATTAATTTATTTTTTAAATAAATTAAAAATAGAAAGGAAGCTCTCTTCGGAAAGCTTATGTTTGTAAACTTTTCCAGCTTCAATCGCATCGCTGAGCCGAAATAAAATCGATTATTACTAAGCTAAAAATGTACCTATTTTTGTTCTGAAAATTTTTCTGGTGTTTTTAATTGATTAACACACCAGAATATAGAGTAAAAATTAAAATGGGATCGGACGACTATATAATATAGCTGCCATAGGAACGATCGGTAGATGTAGAGAAAATCTCAAGCTGGGAATGTAAAACGGTAACTGTCAAATTTAGAATGTAATAAAACTCTTGTTTTGTGTATTTTCAGCATTTAAATTTCTAATCTATAAATCAAAACCAAACTATTATATTCTATTTATAAATATACAACTTTTATATTATTTCCTTTATTTCTTTTCAAATAATTAAAACCCGGCTGTCGAAACTGATCTAAAATATATTGTTTGACAACTGCCAAGTTCTCTACCCTCGCTAGCAAAGTTATATACCTCGTTTCATAAAATGTATCTACCCTTCTCGCTTGCCGCTATCGCCGTCCCGCTTTCGCCGCCTAAAAACCGTATGTTCCCACTCTGTCTGGCTACACTATAAATGTGACTCGCGACGGGCGAACATGGCTCCTGGTAAATTTGGAAAATTGAAAAATATAGTGCGGTCGGAGTGTGTTTGCATTAGCGTGAAGCCCAATGTTAAGTTAAAACATTGACCGCCCACGCCCCCCAACGACAATTACCGCCTTCTGGGAGAATTCGCCACGCCGAGGCTGTGACCGCGTGTGACTGTGTGCGGAAAAATCAATGTGCGTACGTGAGTGCGAGTGAGTGGGAAGGTGATTGTGAAGCGCTGCTGGCAAAAAGAAATAGGCTAACGCGGCCGCAGAGCCCCTGCACCAATACAAGCGCAAATCGCCGTAGTAACGCAGCATCGATTGTACAGTTGTAGAGCAAAAACAAATCAATTAGAAAATGCAGAGCGCATGAACGCTGCCAGTGGGAGTCCCACGAAAGCTGACTGCTGTCGCACCGGAAGGGGAAGGGAGCGAGAGGCGAGCGCAACCATTGCCAAAGGTGGGTGATATAACACGCAGCTGGCGAGAGCCATATATCCCTTATCCTCGACGACTGCATTAGGGTTTAAGGGGGAGGGGGAGAATCTCACTTATCGCTTCCGGCCATGTATGCGTGCGTGCAGCCGAGCGTGGGGCCAAGGGGCACGCTGTGTTGTGATAAGAGAGCGGATCCGCCTCTAGAGAGGTAGAGCATTTAATTATATTTTGAGTATGGAGAGCGCCAACGCAGCAAAGTAGCTCAAATCCTTACACAAAGGGAGTCACAGAGAGGGAGAACTACAGAGAGTGGACAGATTCATGCACCGTAGAGAACATCACAAAAACTTAGCTAATCACTCGCGCTTTGTTTTAGCTGCTGCCTCTATTCTTGGCAGCCCGTTCTAGTGCGCGTATTTTTAGTCGCAGCACATTGCTCAATTTGCTTGCCGTCCGCTATTTGTGTCGTCCATTCATTGGGCTCTTTTTCCGATTTCAGTGGGCGGAATGTATGGAATAAGCCATCCAGCGTCCACGTTGCGGGCTCGCCAAGAAAAACACAAACACAATACGATATTCAGGCGGCGGCACAGGTACAAGCAAGCACCTGTATTTATTTATGGTCCGCTGCCGTAATCGACTGCAGCCTCCGCCGACCCCTCTCTGTCGCACCAACTTGGGGTAGGGCACTTGAACTAGTTTCAAACGGGGGGAGCTCGGCTTTTTCAGCGCTTTTTCGCTGTGCTTTGTGTGCTCTTTTCGTGTTTGCCATTTTTCCCCCAGCTCGCAACATTTGTGACTGTTGCGAGTCTTTGTCGTCACAGTTTGTTCGTCGAGAACATTTAAATACGCAAAGTTCACTTGCAGAACTTGACTGGGGGGCGAAAACGATGATGATGATGATGAGGCTTAAATTAAACACCTCTGCAGAGTCGTTTATCATCAGTGTGCTGTGCAAACAACAGCAGCTCCCTCGATAAATTCGATCCCGATCTCGATCTCGATCGGGGCTGCATTGTGCGGAGTATGTATGCAGCGACAGCTGTCCCAATATTAGCCAAATACCATTGAAAATATATAAATATTGAACTCTGCGGAGTTCAAACACAAATACCTCGAAATGTGCCAATTTCACCTAAAAAGAGCGATAATTCAGATGACCCAAGCCACCCAAGAAAAACACCTAAAACATTAAACAATTCCTTGAAAAAAATATATAGAAATAATGTGAAATGTTAAGTAGTTTCCATTTTAAATGTGCCATACTTTTAGCTTTAAACAAATTAGGCGGAAAAATTCTGAAACTAGGCATGAGAATAATCAATAATACTAGAAATATATGCTTAATTGAGCACACTATTTGCTTTCCCTGCCATTAGATTCTTAACTCTAGAAAATAGCCCTTTTTCATGTGAATCATGGCTATAACTTATCGCTTAGTTGTGTACATATATTTTCAAATTATATGTGTACAATGGAAAATTCCCATTTGAAATAAAATGAAATTAATGCCTCAACACTAATACTTTATTCTGTACACCAAAAACCTTCTATACCAAACGAAAAAACACAAAAATCGAAATAAATTTGTCCCCCACTTAATCGTCATTCAACCATATTGGTGATAATGAAAAAGTGTGTGCACATTCATGGCTTATCTTTGGGTGGAAAATGTATAAATAAATGCGCGACGCGACCCAACAGCAGCGACACACACAACAATTGGTAAAATCAATGATTGCGATTGCAAAATTTCGCCTCTGTCGATGTTCATCTAATGGAAATTTAATTACCCGGTCCAAGCGGAATTTTCCTGACTCCAGAGGTCCACACCAAGCCGATCATCCGATTCTCTCTGTGGGTGGGTGCTGATGGGTGGCGTCAACAAGGTCGTTGACAAATCGAAGTACAACAGATTTGTGGGCAATAGATTGGCTTTATGGTTGGTCGGTCAGTCAGATATATGCGACATGCCATACAAATGTTTTCATTATTGTTTCGTTGTTATTTATGCAACTAACTTGTCTTGTATATTAATAATGGCTTGATTACTTATGGGATAAACATTGACAATAAATTTACACGTGCCTCGCAAGCAACCATTGTGGCTTGCTTTGTGGCTCATTCTAAGCGTAGGTGTTGTTGGTTTCTCACCTGTAACTGCGACTGTGACTGCCTGGGTTCTTGGCCGTGGTTCAGTGAACCTGTGATTTTGACGAATGCTTATCTGGCACACACAACACACGACGATGCATTGATAAGGGAACCCAAACCTGAACGCTTAGAGAGTAAAAGTACTTGTCACTTTGAAATATCGGTATTAGCGGAGGAGAACGATCTCTAGAGCTGGTTTCAGTCCTCGTCAAATTGGATTTACCGTAGGCTTACGTACATACGTAATACGGTTGCGCTTGTCCGGAATACACATATGGAAATGGCGTAATTTGCTCAATTGTCACGTTCTGCCCCGAGCTGTTAAGAACGCTTCAGCGGCAACAAAACGAAACCATTATTCGCGAAAACCATTCACGTTGAGTGACTCAATTTACACACAGCTTTTTACCGTAGCCTGCCCAGGAAATCCTACCCAACCCACTGGATCCCTGCCCGGTGACGACGGCGGTCTCCTCCGACCACGTGTCCGGTGCTTATTGGTCGATTAAGTTGCTCTCTGGGAAGGGTTTGTTTTCTGATTGCGCCAGACGCTCTGCTATATGCGGTCATTGTACAGTGCGTCACTGCCTAATAGCCACAACATTTAATAACAGTCCGAAGAATCTTAATAATACGCTCTCTATCAATTGAGATTAGCAGTCGTCAAGCTTCACAATTAATTAATATGGTTTAATTAAATAATGTAGCTTCATTTAAATTGACAATACAGCGAGTAGTAGGGATTTGTCAGAGTAACGACATAGGAAACGCACTGTACTCGTGGTGGCTTTTGACAGGTTGTCATGGCATTTCCATTGGCTCCAAGCGGCGTTTCTATTTTATAATAAAACAATAATGGCCACATTTTCCAGTATTAAGTGGCGTTATCTCGATTGAAACCCTTTTATCGTACATAAAAACTAAAAGGTCTAAACTAGGGCTACATTGTTATAAAGTTAACCTTACGTTGCTTACAATTTTCAAGAATATAAAGCATTAAATGAAATTTAGGGCAGTCACGATAGATTTGAGTAAATTATCTTCATACGTGAAGTAGAATCGTTAAGGGGAAAGCAAATTGGATTAGATTAGATTAGATTATCATTTATATTCATCAATTCTGTATTAAAATTAAATTTAACTTGGCTTTTTATTTGCAGATTAGTTACTTAGACTAGATCGACCGATCACAAAGCGTATCACAAATAACCATTGTATAATGACATCAAGGTAAATATAGAAGTGTATTGTGAAAGCCTGAATCAGCCGAATAACTCACATTTCATTCAGGCTCGACCGTCTTTTCATCCTACTTGAATCCGGCTCCACAGCGGCCACACGACAGGCGGCCGCCAAACAGATCGGCGAGGTCCAGAAGCTTTATCCACAAGAACTACATGCGCTGCTCAACCGGCTGGTGGGCTACCTCCACAGCTCGTCCTGGGAGACACGCATTGCGGCGGCCCAGACGGTTGAGGCCATTCTGAAGCAGGTTCCGCCCTGGCAGCCAGAACAGCAGCTGGTTCCGAAGAAGGAGCGCACTGGCAACGATGCCACCACCGCTGCCGTCGAAGAGGATAGCTGTCAATCCAGTGGCTCCAGCTCGACGACGGCCAGCGAGCGGCTGCTGAGCTTTGACGAGTTCGATCTGCAGCACATTTTGCACAAGGGGGCTCGCCTCATCGGGTCCGAGGGCAACGAGTTTGATGTGCAGGAAGAGCAGCCGGCCAGCGGCGGCGGAGCGGAGGAGCACAGTATAGCCAGTCGCCTCAGTCGACAGCGGGCGGTGCTCAACGATAAACTGGGTCTAACAACGGCCGCCAAGCTGGGCGTCAATTTGACCGACATGATCACCGATGAGGACGTGGCCCTGGCTAGAAGCGGCAGCAGCTACAATGTGAATGCCGAGAAAACGCCCGTGGAGCAGATCCTGAACATAAAAACAGCTGCCAATGGTGCTGGCCAGTCGCAGCTCAGCTGCCGGGAAATGAACAGGGCCAAGCGCAAGGCCCGGCAGAATACCACAGCCACTGCCTCCTCGGTGGTCACGCCCACTTGCAGCCGGCGGAACTCAAATAGCAACCACAGCACGGGCAGTAACCACAGCAACAACGGCGGATCCACATCGGCCATATCTGCGCTGGATGAACCAGAGAAGAAGAAGCTAAAGGCGACGGATCGTCAGGAGATCTTCTACAGTTTAAATGGTAAGTGGGGAAGGTCAGTCATAGAGTCCAAATAATTTATGAGTTTTCTTTTCCTGCAGCTGCCGTGCCAGATGTGACGGGCACTTGGGTTGATGCCGTCTCCTGGCCACTGGAAAACTTCTGCTCGCGCCTCTTTATCGATCTCTTTCATGCCAAATGGGAGGTGCGCCATGGAGCGGCCACCGCGTTGCGTGAGCTAATTAACCAGCATGCCCACGGAGCGGGCAAGGCGGTACACCAAAGCCGGGAACAAATGGATGAAGCGCACAGTCGCTGGCTTGAGGATGCCGCTCTGCGGCTGCTCTGCGTGCTGTGCCTTGATCGATTCGGGGACTTTGTCTCGGATCAGGTGGTGGCGCCGGTGCGCGAGACATGCGCCCAAGTGCTGGGCACCCTGGTGAAAGAGATCGAGGCGGCAAAGGTGCAGCGGATCGTGGATATCCTGCTGAAGCTGATCCAGCACAAGAACGAGTGGGAGGTGCGACATGGTGGACTCCTGGGACTGAAGTATGTGTTTGTGGTGCGCGAGGAACTGCTGCCCGTCTACCTGCCGCTGTCCATTAACAACATCCTCATCGGCCTGCTGGACGTTGTGGACGATGTGGGAGCTGTGGCTGCGGCCACCCTTATACCCGTCTCCTCCTGGCTGCCCAAGCTGCTGACTCCGGCGCAAGTTTCATCGATCGTCAAGATGCTGTGGGATCTTCTGTTGGACCAGGACGAGCTCACATCGGCGTGCAATAGCTTTATGGGCCTGCTGGCTGCTATTCTTTGCCTGCCAAAGGCCGCCAGTTGGGTGCAAATGGAGCCCATGGCCACGCTGGTGCCCCGCTTATGGCCTTTCCTTTCGCACAGCACCAGCTCTGTGCGAAGGTCCACCCTGAAGACGCTTCTGACCCTGACCTCTGTTCACGATCAAGTGAAGTTGGAGCCGAAGAAGGAGGAGGATGAGAACAAGGATCTGGTCAAGACGGATCAGCCGGTGATGAAGCTAAACTTTGGAGTCGGCGATTGGAAGTGGGAGTTGTTGCAGCAGGCGCTGCGTCATATATACCAGCGAATTCTGGTGGAGCCCCAGGCGGATATCCAGGCCCTGGCCCGTCAGGTTTGGTCCAATCTCATCGAGCATGCAGATCTTGGTGCCCTACTGCACGCTGCCTGTCCGTACGTCTCCTCCTGGATCTGCCTTTCCATGCAGCCGCCCAGACTTGCTTTCGACCCAGGAGTGCTTATCAAAGCCGGCGGAGATCCCGCCACCTCTAGGAAACGAACGCCCCGCATCGGTGACGACTTGGGCGGAGCCCAATCTAATGCCACCCTTAAGTTGTACCTCGGCGGAAGCGAGGCGACACCCTTGGAAGTGCGAGAGGCGAACTTTATGCGAGCGCGGATCTCCTCATCGCGGGCCCTGGGAGCCCTCTCCCACTACCTAGTGCAGCCGGCTCCGGGAGTGGTCTACACGCCGCAGACAGAGAGTCCC
Source organism: Drosophila ogumai (assembly GCA_018904815.1). Lineage (NCBI taxonomy): Eukaryota > Metazoa > Arthropoda > Insecta > Diptera > Drosophilidae > Drosophila > Drosophila ogumai. Next base: position 19,776 of record JAEIIJ010007410.1, read on the forward strand.
ACCGAGTGCTATACCAAGGTGCTGCTGGGTCATCTCAATGCCCACTCGGCTGTCCAGAGGATAGTGTGCGGCCTGATTATTGCATTTTGGGCACTGGAGGACGAGCCAGTGCGTCCCGGACCGCCCAATCTCCAGGAGAAGCTGCACCAGTGTGTAAGCGAGTATGTCTACTACGACGAGGTGGCCGTCTCGCTGACCCGACTGCTCCAAGAGGCGCAGGATTTTATAGCCACACTCAAGCAAAACAAGATCCCGATCAATGACTTTAACAACGCCAAAATACTGACTCTGGAGCAGATCGAAGCAGTGGCCACCACGTTGACCGAAAATCTGCGCATCTACCCGCTTAAACCCAAGTTGCTGGACATGCTAGAGGAGCGGCGGCGGAGTCTGTATTCCTCCTACCTGCAGACCACCACCGAGCAGGGTGCTTACCATGTCAGTGCCCAGGCAGCGCTGGCCGGCGCCATCTGTGCCCTGCACTGCCTGCCCGAGAAGCTGAATCCAGTGGTCAAGCCACTGATGGAGTCCATCAAGCGTGAGCAGTGCCAGCAACTGCAGCAGCTTTCGGCCGAGTTCCTGGTCCACCTGATGGATCAGGTCTGTGATAGAAATCCTAGTCCAAACAACAAGATCCTGGGCAACCTCTGCACCCTGCTGAGGAGCGATGCCGAGCACACGCCCATGCTGGTAATGCCGCTTCAGACACTGCACCAGACGACGCCCTCGCCGGGGGTCACCAGCACCTGTGTCTACTACGGGATACTGACTCTGGCCCTGCAACAGGCGGTGGCAACCACCAGTTCTCGGGGCGGGGGAGGCGGAGCAGCCACACCAACGGCCACCACTCCTGGCCGTGGACCCGGACGACCGCCTGCCGGCGAAGTTCTAGCCACAGCCATCATCGCCGCTTCCAGCGTTGAGTTGAAGCAAGCCCAGCAAGCCAAGGAGGCGGAGGCCAGGCAGTGTCGGATCCAACGCTTGGGAGCCACCTGCGCCATCGAGAAGCTGTGCAGCACCTTCGGCGAGCAGATAGTGGACAAGGTGACCGTTTTCCAGCAACTGATGTTCAGCAAGGTGCCGCAGTTTGTGCGGGAAATGGACGAGTGGCGGCTGGCCAACACTCTGCCCGAGCTGGGAGCCTGCAACGAGCTGATCACCTCCCTCCAGTTGATCGAGACAGCCGCCCCGCATCTGCATACCGCCCTGCACTCCCAGATGTTCGACCTGCTGTCGCCGCTGGGACACATTGTTCGTCATCCCCTGAAAGCGGTTCGCCACATGGCCGCCCGGTGCGTTGCCGCGCTGGCGGATATCGATGCCTGTTTGACGATGCAGTTTGTGGTCCAGGACATGGTGCCGCAGCTGGGGAAGATCGAGTATCTGATTGACCGGCAGGGAGCGATGGAGGCCATCGAACGGGTGGTTAGCCGCCTGCAGATCAAAGTGGTGCCGTACATCGTGCTGCTGGTGGTGCCCCTGCTGGGTGCCATGAGCGATCCGGATGAGTCGGTGCGTTTGCTGGCCACCCACTGTTTTGCCAATCTTGTCCAGCTAATGCCGCTGGACGGCAGGGCAGAGCAGCTGAAGAGCGAGCCGCTGCAGGCGCGCAAGACGCGCGACCGCGAATTCCTAGACTATCTGTTCAATCCAAAGAGCATTCCCGACTACCAGGTCCCAGTGCCGATCAGTGTGGAGCTACGCTGCTACCAGCAGGCGGGCATCAACTGGCTGTGGTTCCTTAACAAGTACAACCTGCACGGCATTCTCTGCGACGACATGGGTTTGGGCAAGACCCTGCAGACCATCTGCATCCTGGCCGGCGATCATCTGCATCGCTTGGCCACCAGGCAGGCCAACCTTCCCAGTTTGGTCATCTGCCCGCCCACTCTGACGGGTCACTGGGTGTACGAGGTGGAGAAGTTCCTCGCGCAGAACTCTGTCCTGCGCCCGCTGCACTACTTTGGATTCCCGGTGGGGCGCGAGAAGCTGAGAAGCGAGATCGGAACGAGCTGCAATCTCGTGGTGGCCTCCTACGACACCGTGCGGAAGGACATTGACTTCTTCAGCAGCATTCACTTCAACTACTGCGTTCTGGACGAAGGTCACATCATCAAGAACGGCAAGACCAAAAGCTCCAAGGCCATTAAGCTTCTGAAGGCCAACCACCGACTAATACTCTCTGGCACGCCCATCCAGAACAACGTTCTGGAGCTGTGGTCGCTGTTCGACTTCCTCATGCCGGGCTTCCTCGGCACCGAGAAACAGTTCATCCAACGCTTCTCCCGCCCCATTCTCGCCTCGCGGGACGCCAAGAGCTCGGCCAAGGAACAGGAGGCCGGGGTGCTGGCCATGGAGGCACTGCATCGCCAGGTTCTGCCCTTCCTGCTGCGCCGCGTCAAGGAGGATGTGCTCAAGGATCTGCCGCCGAAAATTACGCAGGATCTGCTCTGCGAATTGAGTCCGCTCCAGCTGCGCCTCTACGAAGACTTTAGTAATAAGCATCTGAAAGACTGTTTGGACAAGCTGGGCGACTCGTCGACGCCGGCGAGGGTGACGGAGAATCTCAGCTCCCAGACGCACATCTTCCAGGCGCTGCGCTACCTGCAGAACGTGTGCAACCATCCCAAACTGGTGCTGCGACAGTCCGAGGAGCTCACCCAGGTGGCTGCTCAGCTGGCCCAAGGCAACAGCTCGCTGGATGACATAGAGCATTCGGCCAAGCTGCCGGCACTCAAGTGAGTCTTTACTTCAAAGTTAATGTATATTCAAAGATTCTAAATTATTTCCTATATTTTTCCTGCAGACAACTCCTTCTCGACTGCGGCATCGGTGTCCAGACAGAGTCGGTCAGCCAGCACCGGGCACTCATCTTCTGTCAGCTGAAGGCGATGCTGGACATTGTGGAGCATGATCTGCTGCGACGACACTTGCCCAGCGTCACGTACCTGCGGCTGGATGGCAGTGTGCCCGCCTCCCAGCGCCAGGATATAGTCAACAACTTCAACAGCGACCCCAGCATCGATGTCCTGCTCCTGACCACACTGGTAAGTGAACTATTATTCTTCTCATTACTCTTCTCACTTAATGTTTTATATTTTAGGTTGGTGGCCTGGGTCTAAATCTAACGGGAGCCGATACCGTTATTTTTGTGGAGCACGACTGGAACCCCATGAAGGACCTGCAGGCCATGGACCGTGCCCATCGCATTGGCCAGAAGAAGGTGGTTAATGTCTATCGCCTTATAACGCGTAACTCGCTTGAGGAGAAGATCATGGGACTGCAAAAGTTCAAGCTACTCACCGCCAATACGGTGGTGAGTGCGGAGAACGCTTCACTTCAGACCATGGGCACCTCGCAGATCTTTGACCTCTTCAACGGCAGCAAGGACAACGCCGGCAAGCCGCAGGGCGCAGCTGTATCCGGATCAACTGGCGTCTCCATGAACACCATCATCGAGAACCTGCCGGAGCTGTGGTCCGAGCATCAGTACGAGGAGGAATACGATCTGGGCAACTTTGTGCAGGCACTGAAAAAGTAGACACGACCGCTTCCCACTTCAAGACTTCCAGTTAAGAGTTCTCCTCTAGGCTACTTTAAAAAAAGTTAAAATGCAAACCGAATATCTTTATTTTTCGGCAGCGCTTTGGGATGTCATTTTTCTTCTGTTCCTTTGTAATCGCAAAACAGGAAAGTTTAGAGATAATTAATAAAACAAAAGTCTAAAACTTAAATTAATGTATTGTTTGTTTTTGGCTAGACAAGGGTTGATATCAAAATCGTTTTGAATTGTAAACTACCTACACTAGATAGACGTCTATCTGCAAAGTTTAATTTAAAAAGCCAAAAATGTAAAAGACTGGTTTTCCTTCAAACGAACAGAGGGACATGCAACATGGATTCGGCTGCCTACTGATAGATGAATATGAATTACTTGAATTTAAATAAGATAATTCAGAAAAGTGTCTAAGTTAATATTTAGGAAGAAATTAGTTTTTAATGGCTTCGGATTTTTTTTTAAGGAAAACAACCGAAAATACACAGTTTACATATATCATACAAAATCATTAAAATCGTTTTAATATAATTTTAAAATCTAATGTATTTGTGAACCATTTTATATATTTATATTTTATATTTCAGTTCATTTTATTTAGTAAAATATATTAAATTTATTACCTAAAATTTTTCTCAGTGGTACGCCTTTTGGTGCATGTGCTCCGTAAACAAAAACTCAAAAGTGGTGCATAGTTTTGGGCGAAAAAGAAATTAACAAGCGTTGACTTACAGTGGCCACTGAATTTAGGGTTCCATGAATATGGAAATATTTTTATAGGGTGTCTTGGTGTACACCATATATCTAAAATTCAAAGTACACTGCTGGTAAATTCAAAGCCAAATTCTTATCATGGCAAATACCAATGTTTGCCAAACAGATTTATTATTTGCCTGTAAATATTTTTTCTCATCTCCCACAATTGGGCGCCCAATTGGGCGCTTATCATTAATTTGTCTCTCTCGCCTGGGACTTTATTGCTTGTATTGGACTAATGGCCCGAGAGTATGTACTCTATAATGTCACAACTTATCAGATCCGTTGAGTTCGATTCTGTGTTTCATTTATCGATGGCACTGTTTGCTTGGCTAGTGCTCGATTCTCGCTCGGATCGGCCCGTCTCTGACCCGAGCACCTTGAATTTGATGGGGCTATCAACCATTAAGGGTGCCTTAAGCTAGTAAATGAAGTCGAACTCTTACCGCACAGCATCCACAATATATATTTCAATTTCTGTAGTTTTTGTATTTTTTTTCTTGTATAAATCCCGGCTTATCTCTGCGCCGTCACGATGATGTGGCTTCGGACTATTTCATATAACTCAAATCCATAATATTTATGTCTATGCGGGGCGCTAAACGCGACCCGATCGTAATGGAGCCTGTTTTTCAATTTTCCTATGGCATCCAAGATTCCTGCACGCTTAAGTTGTTTGCTGTGTGCTTGGTCCAGGATAGGCTTATCTCGCTACTATCGTTCTGTGCGGTTCCCCCTTTTTTTAAATATATATAAATTCCCTTTAAATGGGCCTTAATATGGTGTATTTAAATGCTCGGCTCAGCTCAAACAAAACAAAAGCAAAGCCAAGCTAAAGTCAGAGGCAGATAAGCCACAATAATTTTCTCGCCACTCGTACACTAAAAGAAAAGCCGGGAAGATAATACAAATACATTTATAATTCTCAATCAATTATAAATAAATAATATAAAAAAAATTTAAAAATATACATATGGAAATTTAAGGCAATTTAATGTTTGCTTTGAACATTTACATATCTATATTATTCGAGGTGCCTTAGAAATAACTAGGAACTCTTATATACCTTCTGAAGGATTTTTAAAAAATGTTCTGTGGCATCCTCGAATTTTGTTAGTAATTTAAAAAATATTAAGGACCTTGGTGAACATCCGCTTAATTTTAAACTATTTTTGCAGAACTATGTTTATTTATTTATAGAAGTCCATATAGTTGATATAATAATTTATTTTTATACATTTTTTAAAATCTATTTTCATAACTTCTCATTATAATAGTTTACAAATTATTAAAATATTCTTAGTATTGTTAAATTTGACATTTTTAACCAATATCCAAGGTAACTTTTTCCAGTGCATTCGCCTGCCCACTCTCTGGCGTTTTTATCTTTTGACCAAAAGGCATCTTCCGGACTTTGCTACTGCTTCTGCTGATAACCACAAACTATAGCCAACACCCGCACCCGCAACATAGCACCCTTGCATCTTTATCGCTCGGCGTCCTCATCCTCCTGCGCGGGCTGGCTCCTCCCCGCATGCGCGACCCGCAGCACCCCAGGGCCAGCCCCTCCTCTGACCAGGGTCGGATCTGGGATCTGGCTCAGTGGACGGAGGACAGGCGCCGGCTTAAAGTTTTCCACCAGGTTGTTTACCTCCTTATCGCACCAGCATTGTTCTCAACTCGCTTGTGATTCGTTCGGTTTTTATCAATGTTGCTGTTTGCAATATGTTTGTTCTCCGTTTTTTTGTTTTTCTTATATTTTTTCTTTTCTTTGCTGATTACTGTGGCTGTTATCAATCCAAGTGACGTCACAAGAACCGGCATTTTGTTATTTGATAGGAATTTCTTGACACTTTTTTATCGTTGTTTTCTTTTTTTTTTGAACTTGCTTATTTTGTATTTTTTTGTAAACCTAACCAGACAGTTTGGCGTTCTCCTGGTGGAATTGTTGTTTATATTTTGTTGTTGTTGTCGCACTTTATCGCTAGGGGAGTGAGCCAGAAAAAGGAGTGCGATAGACAAGGCAAGGTCGTTTACTTGGCTTGGTTATCAGTATTAGGAAGGGAATGGAACTTCCAGAGTCTCAGACACAAATATTTAACATTGTTTTGTAGACTATCTTAACTTCCCGACTTTTAGTTCATAATTAAACTTTAAATGCTTAGTAAGCCCCCTGATAGGGGTACAAGGAAACCGTTTATAATTTTTTTAAGCTTTTTAAGTGACCGTAAAATACATTTAAAACTTACTGCAAGTTTGGCAATAAAGCTAATTTTTATATTAATGGTTTATCTGTAAAATGTTTATAATTTTCTTTTTCCTAGTATTTATTAAGATATCATCATTGATCAATCAATTTTCCTTTCTTTCAAAGATATAATTTTATTATTATTATTAAAATAAATTTTAAAGCTCTTTAATAACAATATACAGATTTTATAAAATCTCCAGAACTGTTAGAGCTTGGGGTTATTGTTTATTAATTGATTTCATCATAATTCTTTTTTAGAGACATTTGTAGTTTGATCTGAGGGTCTTCTGGGGTTCTTTAATCTTTAGTCTTGTTTAAGCAATAAAAAAAACGTTTCTAAAGAAAGTGCGAAACAAATCCAATATTACCAAAAAATAGAAAACCCTACGACATATGAAACATGATATTCAAGATAATTTTTCTTTCCTGCATTATACTTGGCTCTGTTCCCTGGTAAACTTCTTTAGATATGATTTACTCCTTGCTGAAAATCCACTCCGATTCTCCCATTACCTCCCCCAAGATAATTAACTGGAGGAGCCTGCCATCTGGAGCGATAGTGGCAATCGGCTAAGTTTGTCGTCACCAAATCGAAATCTGGCCAAACGTGCACGGGAGCGTTGATAGGGATTCGACGAGGCCGCCGCCTGGCGGCATATACTCCGGCTGAGCCGGAGAGTTGCGTTGGTGCCCCGATAAGGATAGTCGCGCGACCGGCGCGTGATGCAACTTAATCAAATCGGGCCTTGGTATCGCCCATAGTCGCCCGCGCCCGTCGCACTTCCTCTATCTCTGGCGCGGTCCTGTCCGCTCCCTGCTCTGGGGATGGCGTCGCTGCGGCTGGGGCTGCCGGTCTCGGAGCCGGACCCGGCTCAGATAGCCATATCTTGACTGGGGCCGGGCCAATCAGCGGCCAAACTACGCCAAAGTGCGAGTACACGGGGCGCAATGAGTAGTACCGACGGTTGCGTCGCCGATAATAAGTACAATCGTTACTTTGCTGTTGTCGTTGCTGATGTGTAATTGTTGTTCTTGTTGTAGCTGCTGTTTTTGTTGTTGTTGCGTTTTTGAAAAGGTGATATGAAATGTGCTCTGATAAGTTTTAATCAAGAATATTTTACTCGCATATTGCTTTGGGTGGCTCCGGGCCCGTCCGAGTAGCATTTGAAAAGTTGTAGTAGTAGGTCGGAGCTCGGATGTGGATGCGGGTCCAGTCGAGTCCGTTCCGACACGTTACGGTACGGTCCGGTATCCGTGGGGCGTGGCCGGCGATAATCACTGTGATCTCTCCGCATCTCTCGCTCTCTCGCTGGGCGTGAAACCAAAGAAAATCCAAACGAAAAAAAATGAAATAAATCGGAAAAGCGGTAGGAAAGTTGCGCCGGCGCATGGAAAATCCTTTAAATGTGTTTACCCACCAAAAGCGGCGTGAGTTTAACCAACACAATGGGTTGAGAGATGGGCCAAGCCGGGCGCCCGGAAAGTTCCCCTGTTCCCGGAGCGGGATCACCGCCCCCGAAAGAGTTGCGATCCGGCGGCGTGACCTGTGTGACACTTTCATTTGGCGGGTTGACGCCCACTTGAGGTCGAAATCGAAATTCAACGGATGCTTAGTGCGGCAGCCAGATGCCCCGGCCTCCGAGCCGGATTTCGGTCATCATTGCGGTAAGCCACATGTGCCGAACGCCCCTCATAATGAGCTCAGCGAGATCACTGTGGCTCTCGGAATATGGAATAGGGAATCCAGACACCTCCATGTGTAAGTTCTCCACAGCTGACCATTGGGACAGATCTGCATTATTATAAATGTCATAACTTTATATAGATATTACGTAAAAATAAGATTACATATTTTTGTAGATACAACAAATCTTGGCTTGCATTATTCTAGGCACCTCTGATATCATGACTTGACTCGCATTTCATAAACAATGTTTATTGTATATATTATTTATATATACTAAGTTCCAGGAATTTTTTGTGGTGAGTGAATTTAGTTGGAAACCACTGAGTTATATAATTTTGTTTTAGTCGAGACAAAATTTATGTGGTTTAAATCAAACCCAAAAACCTTGAGTAAGCAAAACCACTTTTATAAACCCAAACAAAACTAGAAAAGAAATATCTCGAACTGCCAACAAATAAGTTGATGAAATTTACTTATTATTTATGCATTACTATAGTTGTTTGCTTAAAGACTATCCTATATTTGAATTATCTAAAAATTCTACATTTCTGGCCTCTAAAGATACATCATCAAAGTCATATTGACGTACTTCCTTATATGATTGAAAAAAAATCATATTTATTGGTTATAAAATAATTTTTAATATGTAAATCACGGCATAAGAATTCTTTAAAATAAAATATATATTTAATAAACTTAAACCTTAAGCATAGTGAAACCTAAACGCCGGAATATTATAGATATCTTTAGGAAAACCATAAAACAGTAGCCATGGCAAGCAAAAGGAAAACTGGGGGACAGCCAAGGAAGAGCTGGGAGAATTATGACGATTACATGAAACCAGCATGACGATCAACGAACCCAAAAAGCACAAAACTCTGGCTCTGGGCCCCGTCCATTCCTCGTCCAAAGGGGCGGGGGCATTGCCTCCGGGCTCCAGGCAGTGTCACCCAACAAGTGGCCATACATACACACTGTATACCATTTTAAATGCGACCATGTATGGCGGTATATAGAGCGCTGGCATTACTTGTGCCTATAACAGAAAAACAAAATGCGAGTCAAATGCTGGGGCCCCGATCCCCGTCCCCGAACCCCACTGCCCACTGCCCTCCGCTCCTTGGTGGCTACACTTTGCCTGTGCGGTCGTTGAGTTGCGACGACGACGACAACAACGCAGGCCTTATCAACAGCCCCTACAACACACATAATATATGGGGAAAAAAAATAAAAAGAAATACTTATTGAAGAAAATAAGCGTTTGCAAAGAGAATTTCAAAACAAAAGAAATAAATGTAGTGGGGCCTCAATACTATATATAAATTCATGCTTATATATGTATATGCACACACCCAAGACTTCCTGCCATAGGTCAGCCATATTGGAAATTAATTATAAAAAAAAAATGTACTTAATATATGTAAGTTAATTGTCGCATTTAGCAACCAATGACAATTGCCTTTTGTTGTTCAGCCTGGTGATTTTCCAGGGAATCCAGCCTTTAGATCCCCTGCTCCTCTCAGAACTCCCCCCTTGGACACGTGCATCTACGTGGCGAAATGCATCCGCAAACAGGCGAGGTTTGCTTTTGGGTTCCATGGAGGAGGAAACCGCGACCAAACACCGCAAAAACCGAAACCAAAACCAAGAACAAATAACCGACAGTGACAGACAGTCACATACATTAAACATTAACAAAAAACACAAAACAAGCCAAGTTGAAATTGTAGTATAAAAGGAATTTTTGTGAAATTCCGAAACGCAAACATAATGCACGGTAAACAACAATCGGCCAAAGACAAGATACAAGATACAAGACACTTGTGTTTGTCTTAATCGTTAATTGCTCTGGTCATGTCCGTGTCCCGGTCCCCTGTGCCAGTGCCAGTGCCTGTTCCAGTTCCATTCCCTCTGCTCGTGCTCTGCACACATCCAGCCAGAGAGTGCGCCAAAGTCTAGGAAAAACCGCACCTACTCCATATAAACATAGCCTAGAGTATGTGCACAGGGCGGAGGATGAGCGGTATCAGCGCGTGTCTCTTAACTGGGTCTTCAGCGAGTACCTGTTGCCGGGGTACCTGGGTTACCTGTCCTCCTTCGGCGTAATGTGTGTTTGACAGGATATGCCCAGGCCCAATCCCAGTTCCCAGTTGCCAGTTCTAGTCGCAGTTCCAGACCCGTGCCCCGTCATCGTTCCGACTTGCATTGTTCTACACTGCCGAACTTTAATTGCCCAACCTTACTTTCACTGTCCGCATTTGTTTGCCGCATAAAAATTAATGAGTTTAGGACTCGGTGCCCGGTGTCCGGCTTCCATTCATAAATTTCGGGTTTCGGCTGGGAAATTCCCGACTGCTGATTCATTTGCCATTCTTTTCATGAATGGGAACGCTATTTTTTCATCTATTTTGGATTGGTTTTTAATGGGGAAAGTCCATTTGTTCAATTGATAAATTCCCAGCGGTGGCGGTCTATCCTTGAGGATATAGGATATGGGTTATTAAACCCTTCATCTAATAATGATTTGCTTTTCATAAAAGATCTCTGGAGAACCATCAAAATACAAAAACAGGAAAAGAAGCAAACATGTGACAATTTTAATAAAAAATAAGGAACAACATTTGCTTTTTAATTTATTACGATTTTAATGGCTTGACTTTTTAATATAAATTTAGATAGAAATTTCATTAAAAGATATTTAATATTTTCTGCCTTATGGCTCTCTGCTCAAATTTCATATTCAATTTTCTCAAAAACCGCTCATTAACTAGAAATAATTTCCTGCCCACTTGAAATCGTCCCCGACAACTTCTCCATGATTGGGGGCCCTCCCGTGGCGAATGTCATCACTTGGGCGGACCATTAAAAAATCATCAAACAGACAGTATGAAATATTTTTTAAGTGGACGCCCTAATTAGAAAGCGCCAGCGCCAGGTACGTGACATCCCCGAAGATGAAGGAAAGTAAAAACATATTTTCCAAAAATTATATAACCCAACAAAGGATATTTTCCCTGACATGGCCAGCAAAAACATAGTCATAAGCGTCTTGTTGTTTATTTGCTGAAGCCGAATGAGCGAAGGGACCGCAGAACCCAAGTGAGCACGAGATGCGGCAACCATCATAACAATAACAACATCCTTTGAGAGTGTCGTCCTCTTCCTTTGTCACGATCAATTTGTATCGTGTCGGCGCGTGTTTCCATTTTGTCCTTGTTTACCTTTTTCCACCACAAGACGTCCCCGCTTACCTAGGGGATGTTGTGATGATGAGAGATACCTTCTACCTGAGCGGACACCGGGGCAAATGGCAGCCGTCTGCGGCTTGGCCGGGCCGATTAGCACTGATCAGTGCGGCTTAATCGTGGCTTCTTGACAGTTTCCAATATAAAGTCTATTTAAATAGGTTCAATTGCCGTTCCGATGTTTGTCCTGGCGGTGGGAAAAACTTTTAAGGGTCGCAGGAAATGTGCTTGAAATGTGTTCTTACCGGGATTGTTGCATCAAATGCTCCTGACCATATTACTTAATGGTGGCCCAAGTGTTTATTTAGTTAATTCAGCCGCATGTGACAGAGTTTACTTAACCAATTAGCTGAGAAAGTCATGTAATATTAAAGAACTCTGACATCATGGAGGACATATGGAAAGCTGGGATATTTTATTTTTAAAATTTGTATTTATTTATATTGGCTTAAACTGTACAGCAAAAAATATTAGGAAATGTTTTTATTTGTTAAATAAGAAGGTTTTAATATAAATGTAATGCTATTTATCGGTAGATGTATTTATAAGTTAGCAAAATGTTTAATTCTTTAATTTAAAAAACTTCTGAGAAATTAAAGCAGTTAAACTTAACTCCAGCTCCATGAATACACTCTTCTATCCACGAGCCGGTTCCGCAGATAAAGCAAAACAATTGACTTTGTTATCGCTGTATTTAAAGAGTGTTAAAGACATGTTCTCAAAGGCCATTAAATGGGTTTTGATAAGACCAGAACTCTTTGGGAGACCGCAGGCCACTTGAATTGGATGCCTCTCCGGTTTATGGCAAGAGTTTTAGTCGAATTCCTACCACATAACGATGCTGATAATTGGCGCTTAAGGACTCTATCCTCAGATCGAGAGTAAGGCTCTCTCTGCCATGAAATGGATCCGTGGCGTATTGGATTACCAGGACAATATTTATGATCGCAATGTACACGAAAATATTAAAAATGCATAAATACATCGGCACCGAAACCATCCTGATATGTGAGACACTGCCCGCCGCAGTTGACACTTGCTTGCTTGAGCACAACACAACCCATTTTCGGGCACTATAAATATGTCAAAATAATTTCAAGCCAAACTTTGTACCACGGAGAACACTCCGGCTCGTGTGTACGTGATCGTTTGGTTTTGGTCTCGTGGGATATTCAAACACTATGTATGGTTGCTGTTTGAATTGGCCCTCAGCGGTTTACTAATGTTCTGGGTACTTCTCCATCCAAATACATATAAAACTTATTAAACGACTTTTCGCCATAAACATAAACATCGGGCATTCGATATGTTTGGCCTGGAGTTCCCCCTTGACAAAAACCGGAGAACTCCGCCACGGCCCATTGACAGTCGGAGATCGAGTGTGAAACAGGGCACCTCCTTGCCCGCAGACCCACAAGATTATCCTTTTTATGAGGACTTGTAATAAATCACATCATTAGCATAGCATCGCCATGGCTGGCTGCGTGATTTATAGGCTCGGGAGAGCTCTATGAGGGATCCTTCTGTTTGTTGACACTCGGCTCCTCCGAAACTCTGCTACACGCACACGGATGCGTACTCTATGTTCTCTGTTCTTCAGAATTCCAAGCCCGGCAATGGGCACTCAGCCCTGACTCACATTTTGAGGCGTATTCTAGTTGGGGTTTTGAGGCCGCCTACCGTTATTTGCATTTGTACTCAATGCATTTCGTTTATAGTCAAACTTATCAGACTTAACTAAGCATAACATGGCCAGCTTGGGGTAACAGGAGGAACAAAGAGTGGGCTTGCTGGGCATTACAAGAAGGTGGAGTTGAAAGGCAAGTGTGAGAAAGTTTCCAGATTCGGGGTTAAACATTACCTTAGAACATAACATTGTTCAAGTAGCTTAATAAGGAATCTTATTAACCTAAAAGATAGCACATAAAATATATCTACCCTAACTTTGGGTTGTGAATATATATCACAAAACACTTAAGAACTTTACAAAGTCAGGATATTTTATAACTATTAATTTATTATAACTTATAAATTTGTTTAGTTTAAATGTAAATTATACAAATATTTAATTCCTGATTCAATAAAATAATTGGAATATTTTGTATTCGTGTTATTTTTAGGCGACATGCGCGAATCGCATGTTAGACTGGGTCGAGACCCTTGTGACGTCCATGCAAGTTTTTCAAGCTTAGCATTTATTAAATTCAAGGTCAAAGTTCCCCATGGAGCCCAGACACATGCAACAGACGAGCTGAAATTGAACATTTTAAAATACTTGTTGTTGATTTATTAAAAAAATTCGAATTTTTTCGTTCCCGATCGAGTGTGTTGAGGCAACCGAAGGCGAATAGAAATATATGTAGGAATAAATGAAAAAATCTATACAAGTGGCGAGGCGTCAACCTCAGTCCCCATGTGTCTAGGGAAAGGTCCGGTCTAGTCCCCCACTTTGGTGCGGCGCTGAAGCGATCCCAAGAGCACGTTATCAGCTCGATTTTTCGAATATTTAATAACATACACTTATTTGGTTTTAATGGCCACAAAGGTTATGCGATCTATGTCTATGTACGAGTACGCATGTCAAGATGTCTACTATATGAACGTTGGCGTGTTCAATTCGAATTCGTATTCCGATTTGCTTTGGAGCCACGCCGACCCACTTGAGAGTCGCCTACTTTTCCAATTGACCAACGATCGTTAAAATCGTAAAAATGTTCTCAAAATGTCCAAACAGATCGTTGGTGCCGCCTATTCAAATGACGATAAAAATCCCATAAAATCACCGAGCGAGCCTCCCCAGATTCCACTCGAAAATCGTTTTACGACTCCTGGTCCTGGTTCAACTGTAACAATTTTTTAATCCAGCCATTAGAGCCCAGCTCAAGTTCTAAATTTTACGAGCCTCTTTGGAGATTTTTTGGCGTGTCGCCTCGGGAATTTGCAATAGAAAACGGAGCCACTAAGATCCAACGTCGAGACTAAGTCTAGAGTCACGGGGAAAGACCTTTCCCTAGGATTTTCTCACGACGCGGCTCCAGCGATCACTTGTCTGGCCCCGTGGAAAGTCCTTTGGCCCGGTCCTGAAATTCTACACGCGTCTCGTATGGATTTTAATGTTCGCGTTCTCGCGATAGGCATGAAAGTGTTCCTGGGCCCTGGGCTCCCCTCCATCCTACACGCATGTTATTTTGAAATTTAAAGAAATTTCATATTGGTTTGTGGGTCCTCATAACTCGATCTGATTTATGCGTAGATTTCACATTCGATTAGTAGGAATTACCATGAACAGGGGTTATTGTCCACAACGAAATTAATAGGCTGAAGTGAGGATCGATTAATTTTGTCGAATCAACTATTACTTTTACCAAAGCAGAGCTGCTTATTCAGTTGCCCCTGAGGTCACCAAGTTAATTTGGCTTTATCAACTTTGTTTGAAAGAGCTGAAAACTAATTGATTGATAAGAAACACCTTTAACTCTTATTTTTTTATTTGATTTTTATGTTTTTTATGTTAAATGTCATTAGTTGAATAACTAACTAAACTATTTTTAAACAGTTTAATATACAAATATAAAAAATAACAATACAAATTATACCTTTAAAATGTGTTAAAATTACTTTTTAAATTTTGTTGTAGTCTTAAACAATAAACTATTGCACAGTGCTTAAGGCATACCCGATGGTAAATATTTTTTAAATTCAATATTTGTTACATTGAGGGCTTTTTACTCACTTTTATAGTTATTATTTACCATACAGTTATTGCTTGTTACATCTTTGTAAAAGATTCTTACAATATTCTAGAATGTCGCACCAGTGTACTGGTATTTATAGATTTTTTGCAGCTCGATGATCTCAAGCTGAATTCCATTCCACACCTCCCTAGCTTCCTAAGTATTTCTTAAGTAGATTTGAGGCTACATTTTAAAACTGTCTTGGAATTTTAGTAGTTTGTTTATTTGTACTTTTGCATTCGTACTTTTCATATTTTTCAGATTTGTGTGCACGAATTTTTGCGGTCGGGCTCTGGCAACTGCCAGCCAACCACAACAACAGCAGCCACAACAACACCAATCGAGCAACAGTTCAGGCCGCAACAACAATCATCCGGCATGGCCTCTGCTTCGGCCTGCCCCCCGCCTGTCCGCCCCCTTCCTGGCCAGCGCTTGTTGTTGTTGCTGCGTGTTGAGAGGCGTAGCTAAAAACTGGCAACCAGCGGCGAGGGACATGAGCGAAAGCGAGAGGCAGCGAGCACCAGTAGGTGCGATAAGGTTAGCTACAGCAGAAGCAGACCCAAAGCCGACGGCGCAGGAGAATAGAGGGCGAGTGGGCTCCAAGAGAGAGATATAGAGAGTGGGGAGAGCCCCCAACAAGAGCGGAAGAGAGTACTGGGGACCGGGAGAGCTTTCCAGCATTTGAATTTGAAGCTGTACATGATGATTATGATTGTGAGTGGCGCTTGTGTAACGGCATGTGGAGCACAACTGTAATCGCCTGAATGGGGAGAGCGGCAGAGAGTGGGAGAGGATGCGCCCTGGGATTTGTTCTCGTTTGCTGTGCAGTGTGAGGGAATCTAAAAAACATTTTTACGATTTTATTATATTTTGTTGTTCCGTATTTCGAAATTTAAAGCGCACGCCGCCGCGCTCGTCGATCGCTCAAATCAAATCGGCTCAGTTTGTTTAAAAAACGCGCCGGACACGGACACGTACGTGGATTGCGGCGGATAATCCCGGAGAATCGATTGAATCGGAATCGGAGTCGGCATCGAAGTAAAGTGCACCTAACAGGGTGGTTCGTGCATTGCCAGTGGCTTGGAAGTATGACCAAGACCAGCAAGCCCAAGGACAAGGGGCCCAAAGCGGGGGGGAATCTTCTGAAGAAGGCGGCCGACATGAAGATCCTCACGGCCAAGTCCAACAATAACAACAAGCAGCAGCAGCAGGCCAAGCAGCAAGGACGAACAACAGCGGCAACTGCTCCGGCAGCAGGATCAGCAGGCGCGAAAGAGACGGCACTTGCGATCGTGACGGAGGCTCAGCCCGAGGCAGCGACGCAGGCAGCGACCGGGGCAGCGACGCCAGCAGAGCCACAGGCAGAGTCAGCAGCAACGACGACGACGGCGAATTTATCGTTACTTGAGACTCGTTCGCAGGCTCACACAGCAGTTGACAGCGAAACGAAGCAGTCGGTTACCGCCACAGCACCAGGCACAGAAACAGCAATAGATTCCGAAGCGGCAATCAGTGACGATCGAAGTGTGATAAATCCTAATCAGCAGGAGAACGACGCGAGTGAAAGTGTTGATAATAAAATCAAAGTGATCAACTATGCGCATCAGCAGCTGGCCGAGGCAGAGGAGCAGCAACACCACCAGATATACGAGCAGCAGCAGTTCCTCAACCAGCAACTTCTAAGCCAACAGGAGCAACAGCAGCAGCATCAGCTCGTCCAGGAGCAGCAGCAGCAGCAGCAGCAACAGCATCAGGCTCATCCGGCAGCCAGTTGGCTGGCCTACGATCTGACCAGCGGTTCAGCGGCAGCAGCGGCGGTGGCAGCAGCAGCGGGAGCCGGAGCAGGAGCGGTATCGGTACCAGGAGCGGACAAGCCGGACCTGTACGCCTTGGCCGCCTCGCACCACTTCTTCGGCCACTTGTCCCACTATCCGTCGAGTCACCCGCCCGCACAGCTCTACGAGCACTACGCCGCCAGCACGGATCCCATAATGCGGAACAACTTTGCGCTGTACAGCTTCTACGGAGGAGGCGGCGGTGGCGGAGGTGGAGCCGTTAGTGATCCCAGTCATGAGTCCCTGCCCCAGCATGTGGTGGCAGCAGCCCAGGCGGCGGCAGCGGCAGCAGCAGCCGCCCAGAGCTCCACGCCCAACATCGACGAAGTGATCCAGGACACGCTCAAGGACGAGTGCTTCGACGATGGACACAGCAGCAACTACCATGTACTGACCTCCGTCTCCGACCTGCACACGCTCAAGGAGGCCAGTCCAGTGCCCGGGATCGCCTATGCGCTGACCCACGACCAGATCATGCAGCAACAGCAGCAGCAACTGCACCACCATCACCAGCAGCAGCAACAGCACCAGCATCAGCAGCAGCAACTCTTCCACCAACAACAACAGCATCAGCACAACAACTCCGCCAGCTCCGTGGGAGGCGACTCGCCCTCTTCCTCGCATGCGCTATCCTCGCTGCAGAGCTTCACCCAGCTGACCAGCGCCACCCACCGCGACAGCCTCTCACCGGCGGAGCACGGCGGCTACTTCGGGGCGACGCAGCTGAGCCCCAGCATGCAGAACAGGTGAGTCTTCCCGGCCAGCAATGAGCTCACTATCACGAAGCCGCCAGCGCACGTGCCTTTCGAGCGCTTCGCGACACCGCCAAAAGTCATGATCGGGAGCGCCGATCAGCGATCAGCGATCACCTAACACAGAGAACCGCCACCGGCTGATTCATGCTTCTCCCGCTTCGGATCGGTTTCTCTGGCGGTGTGACGAACCAACCAACTAACCACCCCACGGGAGGGCCCATGAGTTGTGCTCATTGTTCCGGGGACTTTGCTCAGGCACAGATCCGAGTCCGAGTCCGAATCCCAGTCCAAATATCCGTTCCAAACACATTCGGTTATGGTTATGGTGTTATGGCATTCTCAGGTGGTTTCCTCAATATGCGGAATGCAAAAATCTGTTCCACTTGCGAATTGCGAGCAGCAACTTAGTTAGTTAGTTGCGTCCAAGGAATGTGTTTCAAGCGCTCGGAATGAAAACATAAACAAAACACAGATGGGTTCCCATCGCAGATGTCCCATGTGGAGAATGTTTCGGGCCATGACGTCTCTCCGTCGTTAGTATGGGCTTGGTGAGGCAAGACTGATTAAGTATCAGTTTATCAGTTTAAAATCTTGTCTTCTTTGCAATTCTCTGCGATTTCTGTAGCATTATGATTTCATATTATTTTTCTATACCAAAAATAACATTGTCCAAGTCAAGAATAGACGTAAATATCATTTTTGCAGCCCATTCTGTGCTCGCACTTGGCAGTTTAGCGTAGTCTCCGCCAAGCCCTGGTCAAGAAATCTTCTTCGGCAAGCCCGAAACTCAGCGAAAAAATATACAAATTGCCGCTCAAATTTCGTAAACAAGAATATGCAATGTCTTAATTATTGACGTAAGGGGCGCATGGCTTTTCTGACTCATGAGTTTTCCCGTAGGCCGATCTCTGTCCGAGCAGAACCAAGGGTCCCAAGTTCCTCTCTGTTGCTTTCAACCAGCATTAGAGGAGACCCAAACTGTGGCCAACACGTGTCCAGGTTGTTGCCACCTTTGGCTTGGCATCAACACGTGCCACAAACTGAGGCAGCAACCCACCGAAACTACCCAGAAAAGGGGGCGTGACCCGCATTTGATCGAGTCGAGTCAAAATTCTGTAATTTTTAGAGCCGCAATGAAAACGCAAACTGCAATTGAAGCGCATTTTTCTAGCTTGTTTTGGGTATTCGGTTGCAAGCTCTATTCGGTGTGTTTCGGTGTGAGGACACCTCAGTGTGCGCTGCGCGGGGTAACCCAAACCGATCCCGTGACATAGAAACCCCCGAGCGAAACTCAAATTCAGAAACCGGGCAAAGCTGCTTCAAATGCCTCGCTTAACTCCACGGCTTGGGTTCTGTGCTCTCTCAGGGTAGCCGCAGCTGACTCAGCAAGCCTTTTGGCTCGGAGTGTTTAGGCGTTTATTCGACGAGGGGGTTTGAAAGGGGAAAATGGGGTAATTCTCCGGCGATCGCTGGGAGGCAGCGGACCCAAAGCACCCGCACATTGTCGATTCTGTGATGTATTCCCCGCTTTTCCACCTTTTGCACCTCACTTGGCTGTTTTGTTTGCCGTTCTTATGTTGTTATTTAAATTGAAAACGTGTTTTGCATATATGAAAACAGGCATGAATGCACATTGAGTTGAAATTTATGAAGTCAAGGGAGGAATTAAAGGGGGTGAAAACTTAAAGTAAGCTTAATTTATTTACTAATTGAGACGAATTCAAAAGGAAGATTTCTTGTTTATTTACTTTGAATATTTATTTAAATAAAATCGAATAATATTTGGGCTTAGAATGAAGCTTTGCAGCTACTGCCAAGTTATAATGAAATCGTAAAAGTTTTTAAGAATAATTATTCATCTTATTAATTATTATTTAATTGTTCTGCTTAATGCTTAACGTGAAATTTACCCCGCTCTCTTGGCCCAATCTTTCCCCCGACTTTTCCGCGGTTTCGCATAGACGGAAATATGCATATCTGGTAGCAGAGCCGATCATCTCCGGATGGATGATGATGATGGTGACGGTGATGTGCTCGCCATTTCGTATGTGACTTTTTGGCCAGTTTCGCTTCGCGGCGGCAAGAAACCAGAAGAAGATATCACGGCTCACATGCCGAATGGCGCATACATACGAGCCATGTATGTGAAAAACAAGAAGTCGACGCAAAATACTCACCTGCAACAAACAACAACAACACAGTACAACCCAGCTCAGCTCAGAACTGAACTGAACAGAAACGGTGATAAAACTATATCTTTGTCGTGCATTTTTTGTTGTCACTCAGACTTCCTATATGGCCGCATATAACACATATATGGGCTCATATATTGGCCATAGCTGGGGCATCTGCGCTGTTATCGGGGAGCGTGAGCATCTGGTGGAAAGTCTCTGCTAGTATTAATATTTCTGGCAACAAAGAGTGAATTATTTGCAAGCCATTTGCCAGCTTGTTTGATAGCCGTATGAAGACATATGACGATAGGGCTCATTTCTTTTTTTTTTTTTGGCTTAGTTTACT
>JAEIIJ010007412.1:0-49226 GCA_018904815.1 Drosophila ogumai
CTGTTGATGCTGATCAAGAATATATATGATTTATGGGGTCGGAAATGACTCCTTCACTGTGTTATTGGATTCTGACTGAATTTTTAATACCCTGATAATTATCCCTGAGGAAGTAAAAATCTCTCGGAATCTTGAACTTTTTTATTCGCTAATCAATCTTTATTACTGCAGCTGTCTACGTAGTTCTTCACCTTGGCCGCCATCATTTGTTTTTCTTGAACGCTGGCAAAGGAATGCTGCACTGCCTCCAAGGTCAGGGCAACACACTGATACCGAGTCAATCCAAACGTCTCCTTGGCCAGCAGAAACTCCTGCGTTAATGTTGTATCAAAAACACCACTGTCGTCCGTGCAAATCACTTTCGGGGCATCCGCCTCCATAAGCCACTTAAGGTGATGCTCCTCCAAACTGGGCACGGTGCCGGACTTGACATTACTCGTGAGACAGCATTCGATGGGTGTATTACGGCTCTTGAGTTGTGCTATGTCCTCTGGGGTCAGGAAGGTTCCATGGCCGCAGCGAGACATTCCGAAGTCCAGCATTTCCTTGACTTCCGCAGGATTATCGATCTCCGCGCAGTGAAGTACCAGCTTTAGTCCCTGCTCCCGGGCCAAGGACAGTATCGGAGCAAAGTCCGAGAACCTTCCCTTGCCAGGATTGCCGCTAAGATCGATGCCTAAGATCAAATCCGGATGGGACTGTGCGAACTCCAGAGCAAGGGATACGGTTTCCTCGGCCACGGCCACGGGTTCCGCACGATTTATGGAGGGCAGTAGCTTCACCAGGATATGGGGATATATTTTTCTTGCTTCCACGATTGCCTCGATCACGTGCTGAAGGTATTCCCTGCGAGAATAGTTTCCATTCGCCTTGGGAGTAGTCCGCAGTTCCACGTACTGCACGTTGTCGCGGGCGAAATCCCGAATCGCCAGCTCTGTGGCATATTGTAGACCCTCCGCCGTGGAGGTCAGCTCGTGGACAAAGGCGAACTTCTCGAAGCAAGCATCCAAGTCCGAGTCCCTGTCGAATCGGATGAAACGCTGGCACAGCTGGGAAAACTCCTCGGAGGCGGATCCATGCAGCCGCTCGGCAAGATCACGTAGGCTATCGATGCCCAGGGAACCGTTAAGGTGGGCGTGTAACTCCACTTTGGGAAGTTCTTTCAGAAATTGCAGCATTTTTTAATATAAACAATAAACAATATTCCGATCAAGGCTTATCAGCTGGTGTGCCGGCTAGTGCTGATGATGCAGCTTTATTCCGTCTAGACTCGGCTCCTTTCTAAGATCATCAGCTGGAATCGCGCACAGCTGTTTTTAAAACAGTTTATAACAGTTCTCAGTCGCCTACTGCTGATTCTGTTCGCCATTTGTCCAAATTTAGTTGTTGTTTTTAGCAAGACCCTTAATTATATTCATTTATTTAAATTTACATATATAAGCAGAGCGGCATCGCAATAATGGTACAAATAGCTATTTTTAAATGGTAAAGAGCTAGACTACCACCAAAAAATGCTATCGGCGATAATAACTATCGATATAGCTATCGATAACACAAAATAAAACAAAAAGAGGAAGAAGCTGAATTCGTAAATATAGAATTTTCGGTACAAAAATAATTTTGGAAGATACCCAGCCATGTCGGATGCCCACTTGGAAGCGCCGCCATCGGTGCGTCTGACCAACGATGATTTCCGCAAGCTGCTGGCCACACCCCGAGCACCGCCGCCCGGCTCTAGCACGAGCAGCACTTCTGGCGGCGGTTCCTTGGCCACCGCGACGTTCGCCACACCTTCTACTCCTGCCTCGGCGGGATCGAGTGGGGACAAGAAGAAGGGTCAGAGCAGCAGCGAGCGAAACGACCTGCGGCGGAAGAAGAAGAACTTCTACGCGGCACTGAAGAAGCAGGAGGATGTGAAGCTGCAGGAGCTGTCGGAGAAGTACAGGGACAGAGCGCGCGAGCGTAGAGATGGCGCCAATCCGGACTACGTGAACGTGAGCACTCCGGGACACGGCAGTAGCACGAACGCCTACCGAGCCGTGGCTCCCGACTTAAAGTCGGGAATAGACGCTGCCGAACGCCGTCGACGAATTATCCAAGAATCTAAGTTCTTGGGCGGTGACATCCAGCACACGCATTTGGTAAAGGGTCTGGATTACGCCCTGCTGCAGAAGGTGCGCTCGGAGCTGCACTCCAAAGAGGCAGAGGAGGAGGAGATAGCCGCCGCCGTGGCCAGGGAGAAGCTGGCGGAGGCAGCGGCTGCAGCCGAGCAGCTGGAAGCCGAGCGCCGTGAGTCGGAGGACATCAATGCCATCAATGGAGCCCTGGCCCGCAATATATACAACCTGATCCAGGCACGCCGATCGAAGGAGGTGCCCCGCAACGAGCTGTTTGCGCCCGGACGCATGGCCTACGTTATCGATCTGGATGACGAGCTGGGCGAATCGGACATCCCGACGACACTGAAGCGCTCCAAGTTCGAGGTGCCAGTGGCGCGTGAGGATGTGGCCACGCTGACCACCAATGACATTGTCATCAACAAACTATCCCAGATCCTGAGTTACCTGCGAGCCGGTGGTCGCAACAAGAAGAACAAGAAGCGCGACAAGGACAAGCCGCTCTTCTACGACAAGGAGATGGAGAATTCCCGGGGACCGACCGGCGGTGGTGGAGGCGTCAGTAGCATCACTACCTCATCTAGCAATAAGGGCGGTAAAGCCGTTCCCCTGGGCGACAACATCTACGACGATATTGGTGACTATCAGCCAACAGCCTCGCGAGGAGGAGATCGAAACCGTCAGGAAGCTGGTAAACCCGCCGCCGCCGCCTCCTACTTTGGCGATGGTCCTCCGGAGGCCGCAGAGGAACCAATGGTTACCAGTATACCGCCGCCACCGAAAATATCCAAGGCCATGGCCTCGAGATTCGCCAACGAGCCCGAGGGCTATGCCGAATGCTATCCGGGGCTTGAGGAGATGAACGACGCCATCGATGACTCGGATGACGAGGTTGACTACACCAAGATGGATCTGGGTAACAAGAAGGGACCGATTGGACGCTGGGACTTTGATACGCAAGAGGAGTACTCCGACTACATGAGCACCAAGGAGGCCCTGCCCAAGGCCGCCTTCCAGTACGGCGTCAAGATGCAGGACGGCCGGAAGACGCGCAAAAACAAGACGGAGAAGAACGAGAAGGCCGAGCTGGACAGAGAGTGGCAGAAGATTCAGGTAGGAGGCAGAGCGGCTGAAAGGTTGCATAGATCAGTATTGATTCTCCACCTTCTTTTTCCAGACCATCATCCAGAAGAGAAAGCTACCCAAGGATGGCGGAGGCGGTGGCGGTGGCGGCAGCAGCGGCGGAGGAGGCGGCGATGAACCCGATTACAAATCCGCAAAATACTAGAAGTGTTCTTGAAACATTAAACTATATTTTGCAATGCTGTAATTCTGTAAAACATTAATATATATTTATGCGTTTACTAGCATAATTCTTACACACTCTCAATTACATATATATAGATTTTAGCCAAGTTATCACTAGTTTTTAACTGCTACCGGAGCGGAGGATGTGGGTATGGGATGGGCGCGGCAGTGCGAGTCGGAACTGTTAAGGCTTAACAAAAGTGCTGCAACGTTTACGTTTCTAGTTTAAATTGGATCGAGAGTAAGGCCAAAAGGGGTTGTCCAGGCTCTCATCATTCCGAAACGCACCATCGCCCTTGGTTGCTGTGCTGTGCGAGCTGAATCTACTTAAGCTGCTTGTGGCTGGGTTGTGTGCACCTAGTGCCGCCTCCCTCCATCTCTCTGCCAGCTTACTTACATATATGACACTGATTAAATGTAACTACTATCGTCGCGGGAATGCTAAACTTAATCACTACGCTAGGTCCGAGTGTGTGTTTTGGGAGCAACTACTACCTTGTTCCTTCGGCAAAACCGAAGCTCAGCCCTTTGCACTGCCTCGAAAAAGGTTAGAGGATTTGGTGAGCAAGAACTAAATGTATAGAATAGAATGTATCCTAGAAATACTAATAACATATTGCATTTGAAACCATTAACAATATTATTTGCACTTTTGAAAGAGTCGAAGTATTGCGAGATTATTGCTTGTAAAAAGAAAAATAAAGTCTTCGAAAAAATGAAGCATCTTTTTAAACGTTTTAGGAAATTAAAACTCTTTGAGGAGAATTTAAAGCCGCACAATCACTGCTGATTCTATCAATTGACCATCGGGAATTTGAAACCAGAATGTCAAGCAGGCTAATTTAGGCGGACAAGCAACAGACTGAAGCGGACATCCCATCCTGGTCGGTATATAAACTGCTCTCCTTTGCTTTGTTAAGAAAAAACCAACATTTTCAGAGGGTCCTTCGCCAAGAGAGCACCTTAAATAGTTGCCATCCTAAGCTAATCCATTCAGCAACAACCTCCAGCAGTGCTAAGGGCTCGACGACGCTCTTTGGCTTGCAATAGGGCGCGGAATCGTGGCTCTTAGATTCGAGGATTGGTTTCTTAAAAAGAGTTCTCCCCTCCTAATACGTAAGATTAATGTAAAAAAGGGCCTCCCCTTCTTCGCCTGCCAGTAGTTGCTCAGTCATGGTGCCAGCTCCTGGCCATTGTCGTGGAGTTGCGGCGCCTGCGCTCCACCAACTTGATGTCCCTGACACAGAGATCGTGCTTGGAGTTGCTTGCAAAGCGTATAACCGACTGGGTGCTCACTTGGGGCACATGGCGCAGATCCAGCCAGATGAGGCCCTCGCACTTGGCCAGGTGCTCCAGAGCGTTCTCCGACACCAGCCGGCAGGCGCTAAGATTGAGTTCCGTGAGTCGGGCAATGGCCGTGGTTGAGGTGCCAATTTGTGCCACGCCCGCATCCGTGATCCGCTGACAGGAGGACAAGTCCAAGTGTCGCAAGTGCGGCAAACTCTGGGTGATGTAGCGCACGGCCACATCGGATATATCCGTGCCCGCTAGCTTCAGCACCTTGAGATCCCTTAGCCGGGTCTTCGAGTCACTCAGTCCCGGTCGCGAGTCTTTGGGCGGCGACAGAATGTCCCTTACGGCGGCGTCATTCAAACCCCTCACAAAGCTCAGATCCAGCGTCTGGAGCGGCGGACAGAGGCAGGTGTGCAGCGCCAACACCGCCTGGATGGGGCAGTTCTGCAGCGAGAGATTCTTGAGCGCCGGCAGGCGGGCCACCAGCCAGGCCAGTTGCCGCTTGGCAATCTGCGTCCAGTCCAGGATCAAATGCTCTGGCTGGCGGCGCACAATGGCGGTCAGGAGGGAAGCGGACATCTTGTGCTCGGAGCAGTTCATGTTCTTCCACAAATCGGGATCGACGGCTGCGTTGGACCACACCTTGCACACCGAGCAGCAGGTGACGAGCGTGTCCTGCGGCAGGTAGCGGAAGATGATCTTCAGCACGGTGGGATCCAGTGCCAGATTCTGGCCAGAGCTGTGATGCTGATTTCCCAGGCCGTTGTTCGAGCCGCTGAATCCACCGTTGTTGTTGCTGGCGCGCTCTCCATTGCCACTGGCGTTGGCTCCGCTTTGGTTGCCTCCATTGCTCATTCCATTCGTGCCGGCTGCACCACCTGAACCGCCGCCATTGCCACTGGCCGAAGCAGAGCTGGATCCTCCTCCCGCTGGTCTAACCACGTACTGTGGCTTTTTGAGCACCCGCGACGACGAGTTTAGCATCTGCTGGGCGAGCTGCGAGCGTATCGAGTTCTTCTTGCGCGAGCCACTTCCTCCACTGCTGCCGCTCCACTGATTGTTGGAGGCATTGGCATTGGCAGCCCCACCAGCACCTCCTCCTCCTCCATCCACCGAGGAGTTGCACGGGGCATCGTTGCTCTCCTGCATGCTGCTGCTAACGCTTGTGCCGTCGTCGCTCTTGCGCCGCTTTCCTCCTCTGGACTCGCCAACGCCTGCGGCATTCGGTGAGATTCCCGGCGATGGAGTGTCACAGCTGTTGTTGCGCTCCGTTTTCACCTCAAGTTGGTGATGGCGTTTCATGCCGTGCTTCCAGTGCGTCACATGGCCGCTGGCAGCTGTTCCCGCCGACTCCATTTCCGACTCGCTGGTGAAGACAAAGTCATTGTATTGCCCCACGGGAGGCGGCAGAAGAGGCGTTCCCTCCGGGTGAGCCCCATCACCTGCTCCTCCACCTCCACCGGGACCATGCGAAACGGAAACGCGACGCACCTCGGAGGACTTCTGGCGTGCCCTAAAGTGACGTGGCTGTGGGAGACAAAGAAGATTAGATTCAAGAAACCCAATGGTTTCTGGTGCCTACCTTGTAGTCGTAGTTCTTGCCGGAACGACAGCAACTGGGACACTCCCAGCTGTTGGGCAGATCCTCGTTCACAATGCCTTTGGCATCCGCCGCGTCCTCAGTGCCGTCTAGCTGCGAAAGAGCACAATCCGGATGCGCAATCTCGTAGCAGACGGAGCACTCCATCAGTGCCGATGGCCCATCGATGGTGGCCAGCTGCTTGGTCTGCGGCGATACTGGTGTCTGCCGCCAACCGTCCAGATGGCAGTAAACACACTGTGCCGTAACCGGCAGCATGGGCGACAGGCATTGGCGCATCATGCACGTCTGCTTGGCCCGTCCCGGGCCACCGAACTTGACCATGTCCATGCAGAAGGGACAGGTGCCGCAATCGGATCGCTGGCAGGCGGCGCAGTTCTTGCAGCGCGTCCGGCGCCTGCGTGGTTGCCCAGTGCCGGTTAGATTGGGCGATAGCTTGGCCCCACCCTCTCCCGGAGACGGGCAGTTGTCCAGGCCGGTTGCCCCACCACCATCGCTGAAGCTGGAGCATGTGGCAATTACACTGATGGCTCCGCTGCCAGTGCCGGCTGCCGGTGCCACTCCTCCACCGATGGTCGGACTATGGCTGCTTCCCACGACAGCAGATCCGCCGCCCAGTCCTCCGGCACCAATACTATTGCTGCTGCTGCTACTGGCGGCCGCTGCCACGGCATTGGCCAAATGCATCTTCTTGGGAGGGCGATACTTGAGCGTATCCGTGGGTAGAACAAAGGTGGCCTCTGCAAGATCAAAATAAAGTTTATAATATGCTCCCAGGTGAGATTACACTCCAAAAACCCACCTGGCTGTGTTCCTGCTGAGGCTGCGCCGTTTTCCAGCTGCTGCTCCTTCTTCATCACTCCATTGCTGTACTCGACGCCGGCACCCATGCCGCTGACCGAACCCGCTCCCGTTGACTGCGAGGCATCCGATTCGGCCTCCCTGGCCCTGCCAGCCTCCAGCTGCTGCTGCTCGCGTATCACCTCGGCATTCTTGCGCGCGATCTCCTGCTTAATCTCCTGCTTGACCCGGGTGCGATCGTACAGCAGGAAGGGAGGATGCGAGCCGGACGGGGCTTTCAGCACGGAGATGCCGGTGACGGCGAGATCTTGCTGATCCTTGCAGTGCCGCTCCACCAGCGATCGCACGTCCTTGATCAAGGCCACGGGATCCAGGACCAAACTGGGCACATTCTTCTTTTGCGGCGGCAAGTCGTACAGATACATCACGATCTCCTTGAGGCCGAAGAGCTCGTGATGCGTAAGGTGGGTGTGGGGACGAGCGGCCATTTCCTCCTCGTTCAGCGAAGGCTCGCCGTTCAGGTGCGAGTGTCCCAGCAGCGTGTGAACATAGCGTGCGAGCACGTACCACAGCATCTCGGTGAAGAAGGGATAGCGGAACTTCTGCGGCACCTTCGTGCTATCCTCCACACTGGCCGTTTTCAGCTGCTTAACAATCCCAAAGGAGTGCAGGAAATTCCCGCCAAAGACGAGCGACTGAGTGGGGGTGTACACAGCATGAATCCATCCGGTGGGTATAAAGAAGGTGTTGCCGGCGGTGAGATAAACGCGAGCACACTTCTCCACAGTGTCGCCGAAGAAGACATCCGCCTGTTTGCCGGAGAGAACCCACTTCTCGTACAGCTGTAAATTGCGATCTGTGGGCGGAATCAGCCAGAAGACTTTGCTGCCACGCAGAATGTGATACCACACCGAAGTGCCGCCAAAGTCAATGTGGAAGTCCGTGTAGCAGTTCTGCACCGACATCAGGCAATACTTCTGCACCTTGGGGTACATCATGCCGCCCAGCAGGTTGGTGCCCTCCCGCTGGGCGTCCTTAAGCTGCTTGGGCCACACCACATCCACCCAATCGATCTGGCGCACGATCTCTGGACTCTGAACGAACCTATCCAGGCGAGTGTGCGAGAACTCCAGCGAGATCACATTGAGCAGCCGATCCTTTTGCGGACTGTCGTAGTACTGCTGCCATTCCTTCATCGTCATCTGCAGGTTCTTCTGCGTGTTTACGTCCATCACGTCGAGCAGTCGCCGGGATCCTACACACAGCCGTACATCGTTTACCGTGAACTCGTTCGGATCGGGCATCCGTAGGCCCAGACCGGCCTTGTCCCGGAACAGCAGAGGTATGTTGAAGCCGTGCTGTTGCAGAAATCTGTTGGAGCAGTGGAGCGAGGAAATACGGTAAGTAACCAAAATTAGCTACGAAAGCTATTAGTTACTTACGCCACGGTGAGATCGCTGCCCCGCATCTCCCGCACCATTCCCGCCTGTGCGAACTTCGAGGATTCGAGCTTCTCGGCGACGCTGAAGCCTCGCGTTCCCTCCCCATCATCATCACCCAGCGACCATTCATCTAGGTAGAGCTTGCGTTGCTTTCGCTCTCGCTGCAAGAATAGATAAGAAGTGGGGAGAGCATGAGTTGAGCCCGTAAGGAAAACCGAGCCGGGAAGGCCGGATATTAAGCGGATGGCGGAAGGAGATATAGCTAAATTTGCAACACTGGGTCGGATACCGAGAGCGGAGAGAGCAGCCGAGAGCGAAGAGTGATAAATGCCTAAAAATACACCGCTTGAGCAGAGGGCGCTGCCTGCGCCTCTGTTTTAGCTGACGTCTCTGCCGGCAGCGCTGTGATTCACTTGTTTCTCTCTTCACCACTGTCATTTTGGTGACTCTCCCGCTCTCGCCTTCACTTTCTCTCATCGCTTTTGGAACGCTCTCTTCATCATTTCGTTTTCATTTGCTCATCATTAGAGATGGGAAAAGTTTTTAAATATAATGCAGTGATATCCTTTTTTCAGTAACAAGAAATATCAAGAAATCTAATTTGCATTCAAAAACATTTCTCTAGATTAAAAAAAAAAATAATAATAAAACTTTAGTATATTTTATTTAATTTTAGTTTCAGCAAACGGACAATTGTTTATGCCTTGTAAAATATTTAAAAAATGAATGTTAGCCGTTCGATTTCAGCTCTCAGTTTAAACTTAACCGAACACAGATACCGAACTTATTAATTTACTATTAATTCCGATTGATTGATTTTAAGACTGGAAGCTCACTATCGCTTAAAATAGAGAGAGAGGCGGAGAGAGCGCAGAGATAAAGAGCCCAACAAATTAAGTGAGAGCCACTAAATGAGAGAGCGAGCAAACAGAAATCTATTTAAGCAACATGCTAAGCTCACTTTTTTTACTTTACCAATTTTCCATCGCGCCGCTTGTGCGTTCGCTTCTAATGCAAAATGAAAATTACGTCAAAATATTATGAATATTTGATATATTGCCCAAGGAAATATTCGAATAATGCGTAATACTTGGGATTATAGGCTCGATATTTGTGTATTTGTTTTGATTTTTAAACATTTATCTGACAACTCAAAAGAATATTGGTGATGAGTTGAGACGGAAAAGCTTTTTGTTTTCCCGTCTGATTCGGATTTCGTGGTTTCTAGCATTTTCCGTGGCTTTTATCACTTGTCAACAGAAGCCATTCGTTTCAGCCATTTTTTAAAGGGTCTAAACTTTCAAGAGACTGCGTTTCGTTTGCGTTAAGACTTTTTATCCAGGTTATATCATCTTGACAATATCAGCATAACTTAATGTCAAATGGTATACAAATTTACTGCTTTACAGATTTATAGCAATCAATAAACTATCTTGGCCTACACGTCGTGTTTACTTCGAAATGGCTTAAGTTTCTTTACTACTGTCACACGAAAATTGTCAAATAGATAGCCCAGTCCATATATTCGTTATCACTAAAACTAGTCACACAGAGTATAAAGTATAGGCAAGAGGTAATTTCTAATGAGTCCGGGAAAAAACAAAACATTTTGATATGATTTCTAATCTGTGTTAATAGAAAATCTAAATGTGTATGCACAGCTATTAAAATATTCTAAAAATACATCAACCAAGATTAAGTTCAGTTAATTGCAAAAAGCTGCATCCAAATTTAAATATTTAAATTATTTTTTTAGAGCCTGCATATTTTTCTTATGTACCCTGGTTTCTAACAAAATAAAATGAAATAAAATCAGTATTTTAACACGAACCAAATAAATGTAGGCCCCTTTTGCTTCAAGCTGACAACACTGCCCGGCAAAGGGCAACGGGAATCAAGTTGTCCACCACGGGAGGCTCCCTCTTGTTCCCCGCCAATGCTCCACCGCCGTCTCCCTTCAGTGCGCATGCACTTTGCATATGAAGGACCGTTTTGTTTTCGCTATTTTTTTGTTTTTGCCTTTGCATTGGTGGTGGTGCATTGCGCCGGCAGAGAAGCGAAGCTGAGAGCTTGAGATGGCAAACTGAGAGATTGCCAGATTGAGAGAGACTGTTGCTCCAAGGAGGCGGCGGGTTGAGAGACAACAAATACGGTGCATTATTATGTCTCCTGCTTTGAGTTTATTTTGGACGCTGCCTGCCAGTGGTGGCGCAAAATGGGGGGGTCGGAGGTGGTGGCCGGCGGCGGTGCAACGAAAAATCTATAAACATGGATGCGCGGCCTGCCCTCGTTTGTGCTTGTATTGGTGGCTTGCTTGTATCCCCCATATCCGTATCTGTATCTGTATCTGCATCGGTGCGAGTGTGCGTGCTGCTATATCCTTTTTAAGCGGCTTGCCCCACAGAAATGTTGAAACTTGTTTGGCATGTTCTAAACCGATTTTTTTTTACCCACTTTTCATTGTGACCACGCTGCCTGCTGCTTTTGTTGTTGTTGTTGGCTCGAAAGCTTGTTTTGGT
The DNA here is from genome assembly GCA_018904815.1 of Drosophila ogumai. NCBI lineage: Eukaryota > Metazoa > Arthropoda > Insecta > Diptera > Drosophilidae > Drosophila > Drosophila ogumai. The sequence goes on from JAEIIJ010007412.1 coordinate 11,081, forward strand.
GTCTCGTCGATTAACAATAGGCAGGTAGAAGTAGATGACGATGGAGCAGAGAGAGGAAGCAACAACAAGCCTAAACCGCATACAGTTGTGCCTTGCTATATGGAATATTGCTTTAATAAATCGAAACGATTCCCCTTTAACGATCCCAAATTATAATAAAAGGCCTACATTTATGTACATTTAAAAATTATAAAATATAATTCCTAGCAATTAACACTTTTCATTGCGTATACTTTATAATTCTGTCTTATAAGGGTTCGACTGTAAAAAGTTGCGTGTAAGAAAAAAAAAAAAAAAAAAACGAAAATCCAAATCCAGTCAAGTGATTTCATATTGTTGTTGTTAGTTTGCGGTGGTGGCGTCACCTTCACCCCACCACCCCTCCAACCCCACACACCATCAATTGGCCACCTGGGCCACCTAATGTATTCTATTTAAGGTGCTAATTGCAAAGACCCTTATCTACCATGTGCTCAGAGCTACCGCCTAGCTTCCCCTCCCTTCGGCTTCGACAGTAATCTTTGAGCTGTGTTGGGTTAGTCATCGTAATGAGAGTTCTCCATTCCATTCGCTATTCCACTATTCCATACATTTTTAATGGGACCCTCGCTCTTTGGCGCTCTTCTTTCCCCTTGTCAGCCAATATGCATAAATAAACAGATATGTTTGTGAGACGGGCTCTTAGATACCCTGCACTGTGATTTATTTACTGCTTTTAAGCGTCATATTATCTCAAGGGTTTCAAATGGCTCAGATTGTGTATTAAGGCAAATTGATAACAAATAATGAAAAGAAAATCGATCAGATACAATCATATATCAAGCATATGCCGGTCATAACTTTAAATTATATTCATACAACATAAAACTCCTCCAATTTAACTGTCTTTGTGCTAAGATTTATAATAAATTGTATTGAGTCTTTTAATTTTGTAATAATAAAAAAAGCAAGGAAGGTCACAGCAATATTGAACGTTCATATGTTTATAAAAATATCCTACCTATACAGAGTAAACAGGAAAACAGGACTTTCACGACAAGTGCCGGGCGGGAATTCATCGTCATTACCATCCACCAATTATCATTAAGCGAACGCAGCGGCAACGGAACGGAAAGCGACGAGCGCCAACAGCTGCTGATCCAATTTTCGGTGCTAATCAAATGCGCAGCCAACAGAAATGTGAACGTGAACTTTGCGAGTTGGCCAAAGATATGTGAAATCAGTGAGGCACCAGCGACCGAACAACCGACCCCCCTCCGCCCACGCCCACGAGTATCACTGTACTAGAGCAGTGTCAACGTCAGCATTACTCTCATTCTCTCGCTCTTCGGCTCTTCGTATGTAAATATATGTTGGGCAACAACAACGGCAACACAATCTGTTATCTACGACGATACGGAATAGAAACCGAAGCAGAAACCCACCACAGCAGCACAGCCACACACACCTGGCAAATTGAAAACGAAATGCGAGGCAGCGGGCAACAACAATGGCAATAACAACGGCGGCGAGAAGAAGAGAATAACAAACAGCGAAGCGAATATGGCAAATAAAGCTCATTGCTTTCGGTCATGCGGCCTCAGATGGGCTCCAATGCTCAACTGGCGCAAAGTAGGAGGCGGAAGAGCCAGGGGACAGGGCGAGCGCGGCGGCGGGGCGAGTGAGCATGCATTTATTATTTCCACCGATTAACGATGAGTTTTACGTTCGCTTCCACAAGCACTTACTATTATCTTGCCGCGTCGCTCTCCCTACCGATCATCAACAACAAATAGGGCTCGGCCAACTTATCAATCATGGCGACAGGTGAACTCCCTGCAGACGCCGGTTTATCGGTCACGGAAAATGTAATTCTGAACCATTTAAATTTAAACTATTTGGTCCGTCAAGTATATCAATTAATCTTTAAGATCGCACCAAAACTGTAAAAACTGTCTTGTTTCAAATGAATTGTATTATTTTCATGGACATTTTTGGACATCAAAACACAAAATCACGTAATTTTGAGATACAGTTTCGCCAAGTCAACCTTAGGTAAGCTCCACTGTAGCTGCAGAGCTGGCTTTATCGGCTATTGATAGTATAGAGGTGAGGGCGGGGGTAATGGATAATTGGCAGAGTGAGGAGAAAAGGGAGTAAGAGCAGGGTTAATCAGTACTCACCAGTTGACGCCGTTGCACGCCTTTTGCATTTGGACTGGGATTGCCATTGCCGCTGCTGTTGCTGCCGCTATTATTATTGTTGTTGTTGTTGCTCTTGGCAGGCGACGACCCCGATTCAACGGCGGTGGACATCGCTGCCTCTGAATGTTTGTTTGCGATTCCCTTCTTTTTTCGGTTCGGTTCCACTCCACGGAATCGCTCTATCGGCCAGGCTCAAAACTGCAAAATCACAAAATCACGCGTTTAGTGTTGTTTTCCATGCAGAATTCATTGCAGTTCGCGGCAGAGCAGAAACAGAAACAAACTAATTACGCTTATTACTTCACACAATTGAACGGCCAGCGCACAAACACACGCACAACACGCGACGCACACACTCCCACGACGCGACGGCTGTTGGACGACGAATGAGCAGGCAGACGAGATTGGACGACGAATGAGCAGGCAGACGGAGAGGCGAAAGATAGCCACCTCGCTTGGCCGGCAAACTCACCACGCGGCAAGTTCAGAGGCTCGCGGACGCAAAGGGGGCCCACGTGTACTGGGCCGCTGCCCAGGGCTACGCCACTGCCTACGAGCGAGAACGAGAAGGAGAGCCAGGGCGAGGTGGATACTCAGCTGCTCTCTTTCTTTCAACGTGATGTTTTGCCATTCAACATTCAACATCCAACAAAAAAAAAAAAAAAAAAAATAGGAAAGAAAAACGCCGAGGATGAACAACGCTCACTTATCACGCTCCACGTATATTTCGCCACTTTCCCATGAACTTGTAATAAGAATTCTAAATTTGCACTTTGCCGATTCCTCTCGAGTATCTAGTTTTTGTCAGATTTTCGCTTGTGGTGGTAATTCTGCTTCGACCGCTTTTGTTCTCTGAATTACAATTTTTCGCCTTGCGCCATGTAGTAAATTTTAATTATAATTATGCGTATGCACACTCAGCCGGACACACACTCACACTCATTAGAATTACGAAATTAACATTTAATTTCGGGGCTTCCGCTCCACCAAAAATCACTCTTAGACGACGCGATTTTTCTCCGTACGCGAGCGAGCTGTAAAATCCGGCGAAATCCGCAGCGCCGCTTATATTTTTTTATTTTTTTACAACACTTACGATTTTTTTCGACTCGTGCGCTTGTATTTATAGTGTAGGCAGTGATGTCATTCCCGCTTTTTGCCCGTCAAATTCAGCTAGGCAGGTTAGCTATATAGCTGAACTCGGCGGGGAAAAAAGCTGGAGTGACATCACGCGACGTCTGGTCACACCGTTAGGTGTAAACTTTATGTCAATAATACATAAAAATAACAACAAATAAAATAGTCAGCTTAATGACGTTCTTAATTAAGTTACTCAATGGTAGTACAAACGAAATATATCGCAAAAGAGTATAGATTAAAATAAATCAAGCCTTAACATAATGGAAATTGTCCCGCAATTCCTTTTAAAAAATTAATTAACACAAAACACTTTGGATTGGATGACATACATCTATCTATTTTTAATGTTAATACAAAATAAGGTGAAGAGCATTGAGTATTCCATTGCATGCTATCATCAACTGGCTCTTAGGGATATAATATAAGGACATACAAATCTACATGGATTACGCGCTAATTGGTTTTACGTTGTTTATGGCTACTGCTGCTACAGGTCCTCATCCATGTGCTCATCAGACTTGTTTAGGTTCACGCTGCACGTGTTGTTGTTCTCAAAGAACTCCAGATCATCGTCGTAGTCGTCGAGCTCCTGCTGGTTGGGATTCGCCATCGGTACCGCCGCTGTCAGCTGTTGATTCTGTGGCACCGCCGAAATCTTGGCCATTTCCGGCAGAGGCAACTGCAGGGGCGACGGCTGCCAGGGCACCAAGGCGGTGCAGGGACGAGGAATGGTCTTGATCAGCCATTCCGGTGGGATGACGGGAGGTCCCGTGGCTCCGGGCCCAGTTCCCGGCTTCAGGCCATCACAGATCACAATGCGATTGGCGTTGCGCAGCTTCTGCTCCAATTCCATGGCCGCCATTTGGTAGGCGGGATTCGGGTGATGTGTTTTTCCAGTGCTCGTGGACGGAATATCATCCGTGGCCAGTCCACCCGTAACGGCGGCTACGGTGTTGTTATTGCTGCTGCCCACCGAAGCTGTCGCACTGTTCTTTGGATCCCCGGAAATCTGTAGGCCACTGAAATGCTGGGTGATCCGCTCCTCGGTAATCAGCATTTTGGGAGGGCTAAAAAATGTGACGGGATTAGTTGGTGCGATTAAAGTAACAAAGGATTCCCTTAGCCTTACAGCACGGCGGCTTGTTGTTCCGATTTCCTCTTGTGCTGCCACTTGCCGCACTCGCTCTCAGCAAGACTCGGATTCCCGAAGCCATTCGCATTGAAGTTGAAGCCAAACTCCATGACGCCGCCTGGCTGTGGTGCATTGAAGGGAAAGGATTTCCGCTTGGTCTGAGGCTTCATATGAGGATACAAAATATGTGTAAAAATGGATAAAATTCCTCTATTTGCGACTTGTTTTCTTTCTGCTTAGTGTGGCCAGCCGGAGCCAGTCAAAAGCTGCCTATCATTTTTGGTATTTTTTACGAATGAAATCGTACAAGAATATATACGGAAAGCTTAGCGCGCGTAATTTAAGGAAATATGTTTTAAAAACAATTGCAGGATGTGAATTAACAATTTTAATTTCATAAATATGTAATTTACAAACAGCTAAACAGTGCTGTAAAAGTGCTTTTTGAAAAGTCTGGAAACACACTAAAAAAGACCAAAGTAAAATGCATAAAAAGCGCAGCAGCCCGCTGCTTTTAAATATTCAAACGCAACAAGTGACCGAGCAAAGTGCTTTAACAAAAACTTTAATTTAAAAAATCGTATAAATTAAAATTTGTCATACAGTGCAGTGAAAAAAGTTAAAAACTTTAAGAAAATAAAAGTTTAAGAACTATTTAAAGAAAACAGAAAATAATAATTCCATCAAAATGCGATTCACTAGGTGAGTTTTTTTTTTTTTTCATTTTTTATATATTTTTAAAACTGTTCATAAGTATTCAATTTTATAAGTTAAACCCAGCTTGGGTTATAATTCAAAACCAATATGCCATTGTATAAAGGTTTAATGAATACAAATGCAACCAAAAAAATATGCGATTTTCCACAGATTATTAAACATTTTAAAAGCTTTTACTTGATCAATTTTATCTGCATTGAAATATTAAGCTTAAGTTTCTCTGACAAAATTAAAATTAACTGAGCAATTTAGAAGTATACAAGGTGAACAACGACAGTCCCTAAAAACGATTATTATTGTATTCACATGTAAAATTCCATGAAAAAAATCAAACACCGATTGAGGTTGAATCAACGCAGCCACTCGCACTTTCCTCGGCTTATCTGGGCAGAGCTCTTTTCGAAAATAACATGTTTTTCAACCCAAAACAGCATCGCGCAATCTTCGCCTGTGGACAACATTTTTAATGACGCCTGCATTGTTTTTCCTTCGGCTAAAAAACAGAGATCGCCAGTTACCAGGCGATCGTAATGCATCGGCACTATAGCCTGTGTATGTATGTATGAGGTAATGGGCAAGCTGAGGTTATCCCAGGCCAGCATTAAAGGCTTATCAGTGGGAGACAGGGCCCCCTGGGGGGCAAATTGACGTCACTGTCGGGAAATCTCATGCCATCTTTTAATCTCAATCTCCAAGCGCTGCAGCAATCGGAAATCAGGCTTTCCGATTTCGTCATCCGCCGTGTTGTAGAAAAACAATCTGCTGGAAAATAACTTGAAGAAAAACGTGTCAGATTTTAATTATCAACAAGAAAATTATTAATAATATACTTTTTTTAATAATGCCGCCCGCAACTACCGAAAGCCTTAAGTTTATTGCGGATATTTGTCGTATTTCACATTAGTTAGTTAATAAAGATTTTTCTTTAATTTTGATTTTGGGGTGGAGCTAGTATGCTTATATTTTTAGATTTTTTCTATAAATATCGTTCGAAAACGTAAATTTTTATATATTTTTCATAATTTATTTTTTAGTATACGAAAAATTGACACATAATTTCTAATAAAGTAAAATAATAACTAACGATCGTAAGCGAATAGTGGGCGGTACTTTTAACGGTACCTGTGCCAAAGCTTTCCAAGCATAAAAGCTGAAACTTTTAAGTCGCGCGAAAGCTTTTTATCCAAAAAGAACAAAAAAAAACGACATATCCGTGGGCTCGCCAACACGTGCGATTGAGTTCTTTATCGAGATCGGTTCTACAGATCCAGTCCACTTGGATCCAGCAATCAGTGTAGTTGCCTTTCCCAGCAGAGGAATATTCTCGAAAGTTTGTCTCAAACAAAAAGGTACAGAAAGTGAAGAATAAACAAGACAAGTGAGGAAATCTAAAATTTTCCACAGCAAATTTTGACCTCTAAACTTTCAACTGACTTTCCAATTGATTAATTTAAAAAACGTGCCCAAGTTCAACAAAAAACCTATTTTTATGGCCGGCTATTTTTAAATCAAGTCCCAGACAGCAGCCTGAAAAGTCGGGACCTCCGATTTGTTTATGTTTTTCCTGCTAATTTATTATCAAAATAAACAAAAATGATTGGCGGCTGATAACGTAAAAACGCTGACGCACCCACACATCGAAAGAGAACACACACATGGCAACAAGAGAAGAGCAAGAGAGACCAACGCGAAGGGGGTCAAGTTCTGGGTTTACTGTGTCCGATTTTTGCTGATTCAGGTGTATAAAAAGCAAAATAAAACCGTGATTATATGCAATATATTCTACCTAGCAACAGGTTGCTTGGGTATATGTCTGTGTGCCCAGAGGCAGGGAAAATTTAATCACTTGTAGTTGTAGTAGTGCTTGCTCCGTTTGCGCCATTTCGTTCGCCACACAGTTATTTTTCCAGATGCAAAAATTTCCTTAGTTTACAAAAATTTTTTAAAATGTGGCGGCGCTCTATTGGATCCCTAGTGTTTTCGATTTCACGGACATACGCTGTTAAGGAAAGGTGCGTACAATTAGTGGCAAGTGAAACCGATCGGAATTGAAATGCGATACAAAATGCTAAAGTAAACGACAAAAAAAAGGAAAACAAGAGTGATGCTCTCGTGACGTGCTTAGTTGGCCGTGCAAAAACATCGGCCTTCAACATTTTTAAGTTGAACTATTTATTACAATAATTTTAGCCTAATTGTTTATCTTTTTAAATAAGTTAATTTAATTTTTTATTCTGCACACTTTATAATAATAATTTTATAGGTTCAGTTGAAAATATTTTTCGACCTGCGTGAGGCAAGCTTAAAATCGCTCACGCTAGCATCTCGTCAATTCTCGAAACAGCTGTCCGGGGAGTTGCCACGTATTCGTAAATTGAGAACAGTGGCAACTCTTTTTCCAGCTAGCACATGGCCGGTTGTGCTTGTGTGCGTATCCCGGTGTGTTGAATTTAATATTTAAATAAGTTAAGTGCGTCGTACTAGCCGTGAAAAGCTACACATTTAGCTGCGAAAGCTCCCGTTGCGCGGACAGCTTAAACCTGTTATCAGCTCAGCGATTGTGGGGAGCGTTGCGAGTTGTTTTGGGAGCAGGGCCGATTCGGACTTGCTCATTTTCGTTCCAGCAGTGAAGCACTCAAGTCCGAAACGCTGCGTCTTCGATTTGCGTGCTTTACAAAATATATAGTATATATGTATATACGTATATGTATTTGCATCAGAACCCGAACACTATGTGTTGTGTGTGATTTTGCTGTGTAAACAACACTCGCGAATCGCGAAAGCTAACCCGAATCCAGAGTTCCACGAACAACAACGCTGAACAGTATATAGGCGAAGAAATAAAAAATCACACGGCTGAAAAACCCGTGAGTCATCGCGACGTGGCCGCCAGATAATTTCCCAGTGCCGTCGAGACAACGGGGAAGTACCCAAAACGTTCACTCGTCGAGATCGCGCCGCTCGTTTCGATCATTAGCGCTGCGCTCTCCGGACGCGGCGGTCGAGTTTCTACGACGCAATTCAAAGTAATAAAGAAAAGGGCAGAAAGATGAACCAGTACTACGACCTAGACAAGGGCAAGAATGTGCTGTTCCTGAACGATGCCAGCAGCACCAGTGGCTACAGCAGCGGCAACTCACCCACGTCCACCACCCAGTCTCTGTCGCCCGCTCACTCCCCCGAAACTATGGCGCTTCAATCGGATTTCGCCAATCTCAACTTGCCAGCAGCGGGACACAACTCACCTCAGCAGCCGCAAAACTCACCATATCATCAGCTGTTGAATGGCGGCGGCGGCCTCTGCTTGGATGCGAACTCTTTGATAAATCCTGCTGGCATCGGTACCGCCACGAGTTTTGGCAACATGTACGATCATCAATACTATGTGCCCGTCGGAGGAGCACCCGCGGCACAGCAGCAATTTGGCTATCAGCCGAATGGACTTCCAGCCGGCAACAGCGACTCTAAACACGTGCCGCAGCTGCGAATTGTGGAGCAACCGGTGGAGAAGTTCCGGTTTCGGTACAAGAGCGAGATGCACGGCACTCATGGCTCCCTTAATGGTGCCAACTCAAAGAGGACACCGAAAACCTTCCCCGAAGTCACACTCTGCAACTACGACGGCCCAGCTGTCATCAGATGCAGCTTGTTCCAAACAAACCTGGACAGTCCGCACTCGCATCAGTTGGTTGTGCGCAAGGACGAAAGGGATGTGTGCGATCCGCACGATCTACACGTGTCCAAGGATCGCGGCTATGTGGCGCAGTTCATCAACATGGGCATCATACACACCGCCAAGAAATATATCTTCGACGAGCTGTTCAAGAAGAAGCAGGATCGCCTCGTTTTCCAGATGAACCGCCGCGAGCTGTCCACCAGGCAGCTGCAAGAGCTGCATCAGGAGACGGAGCGTGAGACCAAGGACATGAATTTGAACCAGGTGGGTGTTGCATTTTCCACTAAAAAGTGACCCAATATTAGTAGCTACCTTTCTTAAAGTCCAATTAACTCACCTGCACTCCTTGCTTGTTTTTTAGGTTCGCCTGTGTTTCGAGGCCTTCAAGGTCGAAGAAAACGGCTCGTGGGTGCCACTGGCTCCTCCAGCTTTCAGCAATCCGATCAATAACCGCAAGTCCGCACAAACCGGTGAGCTGCGCATCGTCCGGCTTAGCAAGCCCACCGGTGGCGTCATGGGCAACGACGAGCTGATCCTGCTGGTGGAGAAGGTTAGCAAGAAGAACATTAGGGTGCGCTTCTTCGAGGAGGACGAGGATGGGGAGACAGTGTGGGAGGCGTTCGCCAAGTTCCGTGAGTCTGATGTGCATCATCAATACGCGATTGTGTGCCAGACGCCGCCGTACAAAGACAAGGACGTGGATCGCGAGGTGGGCGTGTCAATAGAGCTGATACGTCCCTCCGACGACGAGCGCTCCTATCCGCCGCTGCCCTTCCGCTACAAGCCGCGCGATGCCATTGTGTCCCGGAAACGACGTCGCACCTGCTCCACGGCCACAACCAGCAGCTCTGGCAATTCCAGCTCAAACAATTCCCTGGACCTGCCCAAGACCTTGGCCCTGGCAGCAGCGCCTGTAGGTGGTGGCCAGCCAAATGACTTCTCGCTTCACGCTCAGACCATTAGCCAGGAGTTTGGTCGTGACCTGCACCTGATGGGCTTGGATAAATGCGATTTAGTCAACTCCGAGTCCTTCCGGAAGCTCATCGACACCAACTCCGATGAGCTGCTGAAGATCTGCCATGTGTCCATGGACATGGGTGAGCTACAGGCGGATGGCCATGGACGAGCAGAGTCGGTGGGCAGGAACCTAACCAGGGACTATCTGAGTGCGATTTTCAAGATCTTCGATCAGGATCGCCGCACGCCGATGGAGATTTCGAAGCGGCGCGTGGAGGATCTGTTCACGGATCACGCCCTCAAGAACGATAACAATGACACGTTACTCCACGAAGTGATAAGCCACAAAAAGGACAATCTTAAGTTGGCCATCAAGACGATACAGGTGTTGAACTACTTCCAGCTGAAGGAGCTGGCCAACAGTGCCTTGAACGCGGACGGGGACAGTGCCCTGCACGTGGCCTGTCAGCAGGACCGGGCGCACTACATCCGGCCATTGATGGGCCTGGGCTGCAGTCCCAACCAACAGAATCACACCGGGAACACCCCGCTGCATTTAGCTGTTAAGGAGGAGCGCATCAATTGCGTGGAGAGCTTCCTGAACGGAATGCCACCGGTGACGTTGGATCTCTCATTGAAGAACGACGACGGGCTGACGCCTCTTCACATGGCCATCCGGCAGAATAAGTACGATGTGGCCAAGAAGCTCATTAGCCACGACAGGAGCTCAATTAGTGTGGCCAACACAACGGACGGCAACAATGCCCTGCACATGGCTGTGCTGGAGCAGAGCATTGAGCTGCTGGTGCTCATCCTGGACGCCCAGAATCAGAACCTCACGGACATTCTGCAGGCGCGAAATGCTGCCGGATATACGCCCTTGGAGTTGGCCAGGCACAAGGCCAACGAGCGGGTGGTCCAACTGCTGGAGAAGGTGTATCCGGAGAAGGGTGACCAGACCATGACGTGGATTCCGCGCAAGGTCAAGGAGGAGATTGACTCGTCCTCGGACGAAAGCAGCGAGGCCGGACAGCTGGAAATTAAATCCGAGGATATGGAGATAAAAACGGAGGACGAGGATTCCATGGAGCTGGACCTTAGCAGTCATCATAGGCGAAGCCTGGAAGCTCATGACGACACCCAAATGGAAACGCCGCCGGCGAACAAGCTGCAGCTGCTCCTACAGAAGAAACACATTTACGACCAGCTGAGCTCTCTTCTGAACGAACCCTTGGGCCAGGGACCGGAACCACAGCTGCCCAAGTGGAAGCACCTGGCCCGGGGACTCAAGCTGATGGCCTTCATGTGGCTAAATGCTGAGGCCTTTCTGGATCACATCCTGGACAATGGCGGCAGCGTGGAGTTCGAAGAATTCGCCCGCACCCTGCAGACAATTGATCCCAAGGCCCACGCCCTGCTGGTTAGGGATTCGTAGTAGCCCCCAGAGATTTCCCTCCAATCTAACCACTGGAAGCCTTTTGTACCCCGCACTTGTCAACGAGAGAGTGCTTTAATTATATATTGAAAATGTTGATCAATAAAATACCTTTTAGTTTATAACTACTTATCACTAAACAAAGAGAAAAGAGAGCATTTTTGATAAGGGTTTTACTTGGAAGTATGTACATGCTATTTTAACTTGGATAGTATTTTTAGTCTTCTCGGAAAACTTCTTAGAAACTTAAAACAAAAGAGGGAAAGAGTTTCAGGGGATAAATACAATCTTCAAAAAAGCAAACTTAAATTAAAAAATTTTCTTTGTATATGTATAAATATTGTTTATGAATTCTAACAAGTGTCTACTTAATTTTACAACACCTTTTTTATATCAAACTGATTAAAAACATAATCAAGTATTCAAAGCAAAGGATTTTGGTGAAAAAAAAAAACAATTCCACATAAAAATTGCACTGTGCAATATTGTTTACATATTGTTTATGAATTCGACCAAGTATCTGCTTAATTTTACAACACAATTTCACATCAAACTGATGTAAAGGCCAAGTAAATAAAACAGCTGAACAGGTAAATTTTAAAGCTCACACATAAATAAGTATTGAAAATTACAATTGAATAGTTTATAAATTGTACTTTTGTTGGTACTTCACTTATATATTATCTTTAATAGTTTACCTGAACTACAATAACACAAAGTGAGGTCATTTGAAAAAAAGCTTTTCTCGTCCGATAGTCCAGAATATATGGAATATACATACATATGTATGTACATACATATATGCATATGTACATACCGCTGCGATTAAAAAGTACATTCTGAGAAGGGGGAATCACTCGCAACAGTTTTGCACAACAAACAAGCCAGTGTGAATCACCCGATATTCCCATACATACATGGGTGTGTGTGCGTTCGAGGAGGTGATGTGATCCGGGGAATTACTGCAGCGCAACCGCAGTGTGCAGATTGGCAGGACGGGGATGTACCCAGGGGCCTTATCTGTTTGGCGACATTCTTTGGCTTTTACGACCTTGCTGTTGATTCGATTTGTTCGAACAATTTTTCGCCGAAAGAGGATAATGTTTTTTTTTTTTATTATTATTTATACAATTTAATTTAAATTCAATTTAAAGAAATGTCACTACTTAATTTACAATTCCTTTTTCCAGCAACATGGCTCAACTCATCGACGGCAAGAGCATTTCCCAGGAAATACGCAAACAGCTAAGCCAGGAAGTGAAGGAGCTTGTGGCCACCGGCTGTCCCGTGCCGCATCTCACTGCCGTAATCGTGGGCGACGATGAGGCCAGCAAGAAGTATGTGGCCAACAAGATGATCGCCTGTCAAGAGGTGGGCATTTCCAGCGAGACCAAGAGACTGCCCGCCTCCACCACGCAGGAGGAGCTTCTCCAGTTGATTGATGAGCTAAACAAGGATCCGCTGGTGTCGGGTATCCTTGTGCAGCTGCCAGTGCCGGATCACATCAACGAGCGCACCATCTGCAATGCCGTGCATGTGGAGAAGGATGTGGATGGATTCAATGAACAGAATGTGGGACGCCTGGCCCTCGACATGGACGGCATCATTCCGGCCACACCGCTGGGTGTCAAGCGTCTACTGGAGCATTTTAACATCGAGACCTTTGGCCGCAACGCTGTCGTGGTGGGCCGCTCCAAGAACGTCAGCCTGCCGATGGCCATTCTGCTGAGCTCGGATGGGAAATATGCCACCAAGGCAATGGATGCCACTGTGACCATCTGCCACCGTCATACGCCGCCCAAGGAGCTGGCCCGCTATTGCCGCAACGCGGACATCATTGTAGTGGCCGTGGGCAAGGTTGGACTGATCACCAAGGACATGATCAAGCCAGGTGCCTGTGTCATCGATGTGGGCATCAACCGCATAAAGGACGAGAAGACGGGAACATTTAAGCTTGTCGGCGATGTGGACTTTGATGGTGAGAATCTTCCTACAAAAAAAACATAACACAACCTACTCACCTTTCACCTTTCTGCTTGTAGAAGTGCGCCAGGTTGCCGGCCATATTACTCCGGTTCCCGGCGGCGTTGGACCCATGACGGTGGCCATGCTTTTACACAATACTCTGAAGGCTGCCAGGAAGCAGTTCAGTGTCCGCCAGACCTGCTGAGGCCAACGAGAGGGAGGAGCCAGCCACTCGCCGAGCGAGTAATAGTATTTCTTGTTTTTAATCCGCTAACCTAAAGTAGAGAGTAGAGTTACTGACTAACCGCCAACTTGACGATTGTAGCACACACACACATAATCTTGCTTATTTTGCTATATAAACAAAGATAATGGAATCTTGACTCGATTGCGTTTGTTTTATGGTCTGGTGGGTGGTGCCATCGATAAACCCTGGAGTTAATTGTCTTGTAACTTTTTATTATCACTAAAAATACAAATTACTTGATTTCTATTCCGTTTGTTTTTTATAGTTTACATTGTACAGGTGTCGAACAACAAACTTTTAAGCTTAATCTCTAACTGCCAGCGGACGGGACTATTCGCAGCAATGGGTGGCGGGCCAAGAAACGAAATAGCGCCGTGGAGAGCGAGTTCAATCGCGGGGTTTAACAACTTGAAAAGACCAGTGGTCACAGATTATCCCCAGCAATGTAGGTGTATAAAGTAATTGAGTGCGTCATTTATTACAATTTTACGGATCGTTAAAAATATGCTTGACGGGGAGACTGTTTAGGCTTCATTGCAAAAATATCTTCAGCCAAAGTTTTAGAAGGGATTAGAACCGCAAGTCGGGCTTGTGCTTGGCCATGTATCTGAAAATATTTTGAAAAGAAAGGTGTTAAGATATGTAAAATAAATAATTTAATTAAATTTAAATTTTAAAAATATCATATTATATCGGCTTAACATTACATAACTAATAAATAAAAAAGTTATATCTAAGAAAATTCAAGATTTTGATGGCTTATAAGTGACCGTTTATAAAACATTCATTTCACTTAGTGAATACGTTAATTGCAGTAAGAGCGATGTTTCGCTATTATGAGGTTGTTTTATTGAATACAAAAATAATGTTTTAATAAACTCACTGACTCCTTAAACTCTTTCCCTCTCTCACTAAAGTGAATAAACACACAAACAAACATTATTTTCGCATTAAATAAAACAACCTCATAATTTAAAGAAATTATATACAAATCACATTAAAACATTGTATAGTAGTTTTATGTATCACTTACTTGTCCAACGTTTCCCAGAACTTGCTAAGCACGGCCCGATCCAAGTGCCGTTTGTTTTGCGAGAGTCGCAGCAACGTCACCGACCAGCGCTCCACATTAGAATCCAATTTCAGCTCGCTGAAGCACAAATGAAAGGCGCAAACTGCAAGGAAAAATTATTTAGTAACTTGCAAAAACAACAAGGATAAATTTCACTCACTCTTTGAGAATATCTCAACGGGATTGCCATCCCAGGGCCAGCCTTTGAACTGCCACTGTGGTCCCATAACGAACACGGCCACAACACGTTGCCAGTCCTGTTGCGACAATTTGATGGGATTGTCTATCACCCGGTAAGAAACAGTCTGATTGTTACGTTTACGCTGTGGGGAGAGAGTTGAAAAATATAATTTTAATAAAGAAATAAATAAGAATAAAGGATAAATTTAAGTTAAATGATAAAAAAAAAGCATCCTCAAATACTTCTAGATTTTCTACAATTTAAAACATGATTTACATATCAAAAACAAAGTCTAAACGTAGAAATCTTCCGTAAAGTATGGGTAAACTTGGTTTTACAAGCCGAATTCCAACTTAACAAAGCGGCTTTGGTTACGCACCTGTAACAGCACTTCGCTGTCGCGTTGGCAGCCCTGCAGCTTCTTCTCGGCGGTGGACAGAAAGCGCAGCTCCTGCAGGATATCCTTCACGTTGAGCATGGTGATGAGGCTTGTGTTGGCAGACGGTATAATGATGATGGGTGTGCGCGAAGGTCGTTTCGTGGGTCCATTGGCGGGCAATTGCCTGGCCTGCGCCGTTGGGATCAGCTCCTTGGGCCGTCCGGCAACGGCGGCAGCTGCTCCCGGCGGCATTCCTGGTCCCGGGGCACCCGGCAGACTGGCCTGTGACTTCCGTTGCGCCAGAGAGCCGTCCGTCACGGATTTCAGCGACATGCCGTGGTACGTACCCAACGTGTCGATCTTGAAGCCCTCCGTCTCCTCCTTTTGTCGATTGAAGCGCTCCTGATCGTAACGATTGTACTGCGACAGCTGTGGCTGTGGCTTGGCAATCCTCGCCGGTTCCGGCATCTTGATGGGATTCGGCGCCTGCGGGCGATTGCGTCCCTCCTCCCGGGCCTTGATGCCCTGCAGCATGGCGAAGATGTTCTTGGCGAAGATCTTACCGGTGCTCTGAAGGATGGAAGTGCGCGTCCGCCATTGCCGCTCTCGGCTAATGATATCCTTTGTGGAGTCCACGTCGTAGTCGAGAATGGCCCGCATATCGGTGCCCATGGTCTCGTCGTTGTCCGTTCGCTTGATGGTCGTTCGCTTGTTGGCCAAACGTTTCGCCTTGATGGCCGCGATTTTCTCCACGGACATCGTCTCTGACAGCGACTTTATGTTGTCCATATTGACAGCAGTCTCCTTTTGGTTGACATCCCATCGGGCCGCCAGTTGCTCGCGCACCTTCTGCACCTGCGTCTCCTCGAACCGGGCCTTCTTGGCGGCCACCTCACCGCTTGAGATTTCGCCCTCGGCTGCTCGCTTCACTTGCGTGGGGATCTCGAGCGGTGCGCTCTTGTCGATGCTGGCACAGGTCGGTGTCTCGCCATTGAGGTACGCCAGCAGTTCCTTTCGATCCGGACGATTTACGGCGGGTATATCCTCTGCAGCGCACTGCCGGACATACACAGAGTGCTGGAGCATCACATTCTTGAGCAGGTACAGCAGGCACTCCAGCGTATAGTACTCACGTGGAGCGCCCTTCTTTCCGGAGCTAGGGATTTGGGTATAACGTTAAAGAGGTTAAAGCTGCCGAAGGAATGGGACGGGGAGGAGGCGCTTCTTACCCATATTTGAGATAGTTGGTCTTCACACTCTTCGGCCAGGAGAACTCGCCAAAAATGATTTGGCTGTCCCGCTCCACGATCTCCTTTTTGTTTATGTTGTACTGCCGCAGCAGACTCAGCGGATCCGCCATCTTTTGGCCGCTCTTCTCGGATGCCTGGGACTGCGCGAATCGGTGGCTGTTTGGGCGGTGCTCGACCCGCCGCTGCTGAGCACTTTACGTCCCTGGATAAGCTAATTAAACACGCTCGATTCTCACAATTTATGGCATATTTTTCGCGTAGTTTTCTTTTGGCAGAGGTTGCGTGGAGTGTTACCACCGGCAAGCGGATTGAAATTACCACGGCCCTCGAATAAAATACCGCAAGTACAGTATATATCGTCAGTCGGACTTGGAAGAAACTATCGTGTGGAAGTCACTGTATTTTCATATCCCGTGATTTGTGACAGTTTCGAAATACAAAGTATAATTGTATTTTTTAAAATGTAATAATGAAAAACAATTACTTGTGATTAAATAATATAGTTGTCATATAAAACTAAATATAAAAAAATGTGTTTAAATATATACATGTTTATAATTAAAATAGTTTTTAATTAAAGTAAAATATAGTTCTGTATTTTGGTATTTTATTTAAAGTAAACTTTAGATAAAAGCTATAGATATAGATTTTAAAGTAAATTTTAGATAAAAGCTATATTACCGATACCTGCTACTCCCGCCGGCTTTTGCCAAAACGCGTTAGCACATTTCTGCCGAACGCGCTAGTACATGGTGAATGCGAATATCGAACTAAAAAAGCCTAGCTAACCGGCAGCCTCTCCATCTTCAAATAAAAAAAAAACAACAATTAAAACAAAGCTTTAAAAATGCATCGCAATTAACGCCCTTATGATTCCGGGAGTAAGTTCGTCCGCCAGAGCACATGATCGGTTACCGGGACGGTACGCGAGACAACCTTAGTTTCCGTAAGCTGCGGCCACGTGAAGGGAGAAAAGGAGCAAAATCCAATGCCAAAGAAGTTGTGAATGTATGTCCTTGTTGTTGTTTCTTGTTGTGCCTTTCGGGAAGCGAAAATACGCAATCTTGTGATTACTAATAAGCAATGGGTCAGTCGGCTGGTAAAATAGGTAAGTAGCACAATCCTTATTTTCGTTTAAATAGCATAAATTGCCGGACTAAGCTCCTAGGGGTAGTGGGTAAGGGAAAGAGGGTCTGTAAAATCACTAGGAATGACAGTTCTATAATCAATTTCAAATGATATGAATGAAAGCTGCAAGCCAAGCTTGTTCCCATAAATGAAAACTATAGGCATTCCAATAGGGTTTGTGACCTTCCCACCAAACGCACACACATGCACATGTTTGGGGAACAGCTGTTTCCCTAGTGATGACACTCGGTCGCTTCATTTCCGTGCTCGTACCGATAGTTCTTCAGTTATAAAACAGGTGTAATTGTTTTCTGGGATTTTACAATACCGGGATTTTACAATAATTTTATTTTTCAATGTGTAAAGCTATATTCTTAACTTAATATATGTTATTTAAAATTTTGATTTTGTTGCGTTTACTTAGTTTACAACTCTTAATTCCAAAACAATTTTTAAAGACATCAGATATCAGAAAGCATAACTTTAATTGTAACTCCTATCTAATTATATAAGCAGGGGATGATTCTTTTTACCTTATCTAATACAAAGTCCTTCTTCAATACATTTATAGTAAATTATTAATTTTAGAAAGGATACTGCAGAATTTCTCACGCTTTATTGCATTTTTTAAATGAAGTTACATCCTTATGGCAATAATTTTACAATTAATCTGGGCTCCGTAACATATAAAGACATCAAACCTTTAAGCAGCTTAGATGCCCAAAAGTCAAGAATCTGATTAAAAGAAATCTTTAAAAGGGGAAGAGTAAAGATCCTTTACCCATGAACTCTGTTCAGCTAGGAAACATTATTTCTATGCAGGCGCGAACTTCAACTCACCTTTACAGGTGCACTAATCGGGGACGGTTTACCTGCCTACCACATCATCATCATCTGAGTCTCTGAGGGTCTCGATCAAATCGAAGGAATCAGCTTCGATTCCTGCAGCTGTAGACAATAAATTATAGAGTTTATGGCAATGATTTCTCACAAAACGGGCGCAGAAAAAGGACGAAGGAGGTACAAAGGCGCAGGGGAGGATGAGAAAACCCCAATAGGAGTTTGGTCAGGTCAGGTAAGGAGATAGCCAAACCGTAACCTTCTTCTGACCCTGAGACAAAGACACATGCTGTGGGCCGAAAACCCGCCAGGACCCTCGCTCGCTCTCTATGACTTGCCAAATGTCCTGACTGTATCTGGTTATCCAGACGGGGGAGTTTTCCGCTTTTCCATTTTACAGGCGGGAAAAAACTGCAATGTGAAAATTGTGAAAGCCGAAACCCCCAGAAAAAGGCAAACATTTGGCCAGCAGGACCAAGGATTCTCTATATCTAACGGATCGCAGCTTCCCTTAGCGCATGTGTTGCATTTGGCGGTTATTCCTTCTGGTCGATGTTGATATTTGATTAGCGTACGCACACGAGGATGCGGAAATGGGAAGTGAATATGGACGAGGATGAGAGTGTGGAAGTTGCCAAATGCATCCCCGAATCCCAAGCGAGTTTCCTTTTGTTAGATCTTGATCTGGGCGCTGCAGAGAAACCAACTGCTGTTGCAGGTATCCCTAAAGTGGCGGAGTATACCTACAAATCATGCCTTTAGAATAAGTCAGAGTTCTTGAGAAGACACTGTCTAAACTGTGGGGTCACCCTGATCCTTATTTTTGCTTAATGTTACACGCATTTATTTAAAATTAGTAGACTTTCTTATGTAAAAATACAGTGAGAATATTAAAGATATTTCGTCTCAATCATAGCTCTAGCAAAGTATTAATTTATAACTGATGATATGGCTGAATCGATTCCTTCAGCTTATTTCCCTTATGTCCTTGGATCCCTTGAGACACAGAATACATACAAATGAGTATGCCATCGCCTTCAATTTTCAGTTTCTCAAGTGCTTGCGCAATTCGATTTTGGGTTCTTTTTTCCTCGGGTTCTCCTTTGTGTCCGTGCTGGATTAGTTCGGGTTTATACATACATATGTATACGAAACTCCACAACTGCTCCTTGTCGAGCTGAGCTCCTTTTTCCCCTGCTCCTTGCCTGTCTGAGTCCTTTCTCTTTTATTTTATTTTCCTTTCGAGTTACTCCCCGTTTGCATATGTCGTTTTCTAATTAAACATTGGCATTTGCTACAGTTTTTACTTAATTATGTGTATATTGATCGGCTATCGGCGATCAATGTGGAGAGCCGTAGAATTCTCAGCTGTCTTCCTTCCGACAGCTGCCAATTTCTTATATCGTTTCGGTTATTTACTTACCGCGTCTTCGTTCATTCATATAGTTTATTTTTATCATCATTATTTAATCTTGGTTATACTTATCTTTGGCCCACTTTGGTGCTGGTTAACCTATGGAAATTATTTGTGGAATTTGATTAAATTTCTTTCAATTCAATTTCCAACAATTTAATTATAGCTGCAAATTTATATTTATTTGCTGTTTATCTATGAGCACAAACAAGTTTATCGGACTTGAAGGTGTCCCAAGGTTACGGTACATAGCTCCCAGACATTTGCTTACAGCTCGATTTATGAAAAAGGGTTTGAGGTTGCGATAAGGATATTTATATGTATGGAAATTCAATCAAAGCTACATTTTGTGTAACTAGTTTTTTTTATCTTATAAATTTTATTAGGCCATATAAACGGGGTGTGATTTCTTATCACTAATAAGGTGGAAATTTGAGAAACCAGAAATGCCTTAAGACTCTCGCAGTACTTTGATTTTATTTAGTGCCAGGTTTGTTATTGATCACCTTTCTCATAAAGATAAATTAGAAATTCCTTTAGCTGATATGTGAGTAAATAAATGTTTACTCTAATATGCCTGATATGGGGTTTTGCACTATAAACTTAGGCAGAAAATCGCACTGATTACTGTTTTTGGAAAGATTTACAATACTTTCATAAAATGTGTATTGCTTAAATCAACCAGAGACATAAAATTGTGACTTTTTACATGGACAAGAAACCTAATTTTTAAACCCTTTTATAAAAACTATTTTTCTTCCTTAACCCTCTATTCACTTGCCGTGCAAAATGATCGTTTGGCATTTTCATTAAACGCCTGCCTAGGTCAATTCTCCATAGACGACGATTTCGTATAGCAGCAGGGATCTTTAGGTTAAGGAACTGTCTGAAAGGTAAATCGCTGTGACATCTTTGGGACAATGTTCGACATACAACAATTGGGTATTGTACAGTACGTAAATGCGGGTCTCAGAGAAACCAACGATCCCCGAAGACGAAGGCAAAATATATGTGTGTATTCTTAAGCCAGATGTTCGTGGGAGACCGAAACGTAGGGAGATAAAATTGCACATAATGCCATTGGGACCTGGAACTTGGGGGGCACATGTGCCAAATTCTAAATTTAACCATAAAAAAAAAACTAAAGGGAGCAAACAAACAGCCTGCAGATACGCGAGGAGTTTCTTCTCCCCCATCGAGGCGACAAATGCAAATGGCAGCAGCTGTCTTCAGGGCAAATATGAATATATATAAAAATAAATAATCGTAAATGGAGTTCCGAACCGATCCGAAGAAGTAGAGCAACCTTATCAGCCAAGGCAACTGGCGCACGTCTCCCTTTCTTTATTTTTTGTTTATCCTTTTTTATTTTTTAACCTGGCACGTGGTTGGCTGGCTTCCTCTGCTGTCTCCTCCAAAACGAAAAAAAAATCCCTTTCTGTATCTGTCTCTTTTGCTATGAATTTACACCTGGAATTGGCAAACAAACAAACAATTCAAGATCGGCGGACAAGGGGAAACTAGGGGACAGCAAACCCTTTCTGCAGGACCTTTTCAGGTCCAACTGCAACCGCAGATGGGACACCTTTCGTACAGTGGATACACGATAAGGAGAATATTACCATGTTTAGTTAGTGTTAAAGCTATTTATTTTTATATTTAAAAGGGCGAAACCCTGATAATAACTGAAGATACTTTTAAGCAATAGTTAATGTTCCATTTTAAAAAAATCTAAAATTATTTTGAATCGCGTTCTTTGACGAATATTCACTGTGTTTCTTGACAATTTTTGGGGTAGTTCGCTGGTTTTTCGCTCGTTTTGCTGCTCAGTGTTTGCCAGCTCCGGTTCCTGTTCCTGTTCCTGGCCCAAAACAACGACCTTTTTTGCATTTTCGCATTCGCAAAATGTGAGTTTTGTGTGAGGGAGGGGAGCGTGAAGGGAAAGAAAGGGAACTCGGGTAACAAGAGCAGCAGATGTATTTCCAGGACGCACGCCTGCTGCCAGGATGCTGAATATGCATTTCCACTTTAATATCAAAATTTAAATGCTCTCCCGGGTCTCCGTCTCAGTCTCCTGATCGCTGATCCCTTCCGATCTTGAGAGTTGCATCTGCCGTCTGCAGGACGAAGCTGGGGCACTCGCAGCAATTATCATCCTGCATAAAAGATAAAGGATGATCATGACGCCAGACGGCAGTTGTTGATGACCGCAAAAGCCCAGAGCTTAACAAATGAGACCACAATGGCATGTGTCCCCCATCATAGACAACTCTGCTCCGGCTTGGATCCGTAATGGATTCAGGGGAATCTTAAAATTTATTAGGAAACTATCTGCGTACCTTCATCACAAAATGAACTGGAGATTAAGGACCTATAAAAAAACATGTACTGCTTTAAGCACGATCCTTCTGATGAATTAAATTTAGAAATTTTATTAAACTAGAATCTAGGCTTAAGAACAGCTTATCAATGTCGGCTTAGGGATATAAATACAAATATAGCTTAAGATACGATACAAAACATTAAAAACCATAGTCTGGCTTAGAGACGTTTTCTAATGAGAAAATATTGATACGGCTTGATTTTCACTAAACTATACTATGTTAGTAACAAATTAAACTACCTTGTTGGTTTTGATTTGAATTATTTATTTAATAATTGTTTAATATATAATACCTAAATCTTTTTATATGAAATTGTCTTTAGTTACTATGTTAGTTACTGCCTTGTAAAAAACTGTAAATTCTCCTCCTCGTTCACTGTGTATTCCTCAACTCAACTTTTTTGGCCAGTACTAAAGTTCACGATCAAAGAAATTAAAGCAATTTACATAGTTTTCCCCAGTTATATGAGCGAACCTTGTAACCTTTTCCCAAAAAAGAGGCGAAAGAATTGCTTTGAACCTGGCTGAACTACACACACACTTACGCAGGGAAACAGAACAACAACAGTTAGCTGAGCTCAGAGCCAAAAAAGCAAAATGCAGGCCCAGAACGGCAACAAAAACAACAGGGGAAGCAACAGCAGGAGGAGAATGAGTGGAGGAATCGCTGATCAAGGTGCACAACAGGCATACAGGGAAACTATAAGGGAGGCTCAAACACACAAATGCACGCGAATGGCAGGCCAAAGCGAAACCATAGTAAATAAGAAACAGCTGCCAGAGAGAAAAGGAAGCAACAACAATTTCCTTCGGTTTGTTGCTTTTGCCTACCTATTCGCTCTCAATTTCGCTCTCTCCCTCTCTCTGTCCTGACCAGTGATGTCATTTTTTACGGAGCAAAAAAAGCTAAGAAAGAAGCTGATTCTAAGATTTTGTTTGTTTTAAATATTATATTAACAAACGGAACAAAAAAAAAGGAACTCCATAGAAAGTATATATAAGAGAATTACATTTAAATTAAATTTAATACATCCTTTGAATGCTAATCATCTTTGGACGGATACAACAAAATTAAAATAGCACTTAAAATGTAGAAAAACTTAAATTTAAAGAAGTCTGCCTAAATTTTCTAAAAATGCTGGAATTCTTGCTGCCCGCTGTTTTAAATTTTTTTCCGCAATCACACTTTAAAAAAAAAGCTAAATTTGGCGTGAAAATAGCGGGATTGACATCACTGACGCCGAGCGAGGCTATATAAGGCAGCGAACACAGCTCATTTCTCTCAAATTCAAAAAAATTTACGAAGCGAAGCGGTCGCTCGGGAGTTGTCGGTCTGTGTTTCGTTTTGTTCCGTTTATTTCGTTTGTTCCGTCGCGCAAACAAACAAAAAGCAACCGAAATTCAAAATGTTTTAACCGAAAAACACTGGATTCCAAGAACTCGTAGCGCTAAAATTTAATGCCAAATAAAACGCAAGTAGCTTGTGGATTTTTGATAGCATTTCGCGCGTGTGATTAGTTTAGTTTTGCTCGATTTCCAAGGAAATTAAAGCTTAAATTGCAATGGGTCTATCGGATATACCAGCCAACTACATGCAGGGCAGCCACCCGCACCTCAACCTCAACATGCATGCCCAGCAGCAGCACCTGAATCCTCACTTGAGCCAGCACCAGCATAACCAACACCACCAGCAGCAGCACCTTCGCAATCTTCAGATCCACAATGCCAACATGACGCCCATCAACGCCACACAAACGCCCGCCCAACAGGCGGCCCAGGTCCTGGCGATGGAGAGCAACGAGCTCCTCATGTCCACCAAGGATAAGATGTCCAGCAAGAAGAAGATGCACCTGCTCAAGAAGATCAAGAAGCGTTTCGGACTGGGTTAGTAATCGCCATTAGCTAGTATTAATGGGCAATTAATGGGATTTTAAAGTTTATTTAAGTTATGAGTTCCGAAAAATACATAAGAAGCGCTTCTAAGAAACCTTTAGAACAATGGAAATGTCAGAAAAAATTAATAATTCAAAAAACTAAATTCCTGGACTTAACTATAATCTTAGAAGCAAAATAATAGCCCTAGCCCTTCGAGTAGTAACAGTTCCTGTGTAATATTCTCCCCATTGTATCCATCTAAAAAATGTAATTACGGCGTGCGAAAAAACTTGGATAATACATTATTCATCGATTTGGGTCTCTGGGGGCGCTGTGCTTTTATCTCCGGCGATATTCCCACATAATATTAGCATGTGGCCGACCTATCGCTCATTCATTCAGTCGTTCATTCAGTTAATTAATGCGGCAAAGATAAATAAGCGCAAGACATAGCCAGCCGGTCGCAAACATTTATGCATACATTAGCATTTTGCGTCTCAAGAACCATAAGTAAAATAACAAAAACAAGTAGTGAAGAGATAAAAAGCAGAAACGGAACAGTTTTCGATTGTTTAAAACAAAAAGCTAATGATTAAACGCTTGGAAAGAGCACGCACAACAAAATATGACTTATTTTTTGCTTAGTTAATGGAGGGAAAAGTTCTTTCAAGGCTTCTGCTGAATTTAACCTCGACCCCAAGAATTCGCCGGAAATGTCAGTTTCTTGAAACTGCATTTTTCAAATCGCATCGAAATACAGAAAAACTTACAACAGAACGAAGAACTCACACTCCCAAAAGTAACCACAAATTGATTGGGATCGAGATCGGAAAGCAGGGAGATGAGGAAAATACCACTAAAAGCAATTTTCCCAAGGAGCGATTATGTTTATCATAACGATTATCTCAACGGGCATTGTTTTTGTTTTCGTTGCAAGCAGCTGAGCCGCAAAATAAAAAACCAAAACTGCCTTCTCACTCTCCCTAAACTTGGCTCAATTGCATTCTCGGGCCTCTCTTTTGGACCTGAAAATGGGGAGCAAAGCAACTGGCAAAGCCAATGACGCATAGCCTAAGCGTCTTCTACTTCTTTTTGTTTTTGCTGTCTCTTGCCGACAGTTGTGTCCAACATGCTATATCAGCTAAAATTAAAAGATTAGAGCCAGACTTAATTTTATAATTTTATTGATTTTATCCTTGCTCCTTAAACAAGAGTAATTTACTGGTATTTCAGGGGCTGTATTTTCCTGGTACTATTCTGCCGACCGTTACTGTTCCTGCATATGCCTCATTCAGCATTTGTTGTGGTTGTTATTTTTGTAGTACTGGGAATTGTACGCGAAGCGCCGTTGCCGCCATCGGCAAAGGCAAAAGAAAAAACAAAACGCAATAAAAAAAAAAAAAATAGTAGGAGAGAAACGATCATAAGGGAAAGAAGAAGTTGAAGTTGAAGGAGGCGATGAGGGGTTAGAGGAAGAGGTGTGGCTTTTAAGCTTGGGATGTGTTTGCGTTTTATGCTTACGCGGCGGCTTCCAATCCAATCCGTTTGAGTTTGAACGTGCGTTGGCTATCGGTAATCAATGAAATTACTTTGTGGCATCAGCTGCTTTTGCCTTTTTTTACCTGCATTTTTAGCTTTTCTATTACAATTCATAGTTGTTTGTTTGCTGTTGTGGTTTTTGTTGTTGCCGAGTGTTGGCATACCACGTTTGCTTTGGCTAAAAAGTTTATCTGCTCTTGGCTTTTACTTAGCTTCTCACGGTTTACTTTTCGAAATTAGTGTGTGTGTGCGTGTGTTTGGAATCGAAGAGCAGGAGCTGCCAACCTGGCTTGAGCCGTTGATTTTGTTTGGTACCTACTCCTTGTTTGTTGTTGTATTTTCGTTTCTGTCACATGACCTTCGATTGAGTTGGCCAAAAAGCAAATACCAATCGTAAATATAATGATACAACACACTATAAATAAACATCACACCCCCGTGGGGGGTTTTATGAGAAATAGTATCAGTCCTTTTTCAATTACTTTGGTATTCTTCCTCTTTTGGGTATTTTCAGGACGTGTTAATATTTTCGTACTCCAAGGAATTTTTATTAAATATCAATATTTGTATTACATTTCAGTATTTTTAAACATTTAACTTATTTTGCAAAATTCTGATAATTCCAAAATAAACAGTTTTTAGTTCTATTACTTTGACCACAGCTGTACGCTGTATATGCACATCTGTTGCGATAACTCTCATTTTTCTTTTCGTATTTCTTTTGCGCCCCTCGGGTACTTTTTCTATATTTTTTCTCCCCCATATGAGGTCATCTGTGTGACACATCCATCTTTTGGTCACTTTGCAAAACACTTTAAAATGTGTTTATAATTTGTTGTATAAGGCCTGATACCAGGCAATGCCGTTCCTAATTGATAATTTCGCCCAGGTGATAAGGGTCAGTGCAAAAATAGTTATCTTTGCAAGTGTGGTTGGGAAACTGATTGGGGTTTTGGCTATAAATAAGAGGTGCTAGTCGGTGTTGGGGATGTACAGAGAGATCTAAGGTGGTATTGGGTTTTTATTTGAAAAGTTTTTTTACTTGTGACCCACTTAGAGGCCTTTTCCATCTTTTGTTAATCAGTTAATGAACCAAGTTGGCAGCTTGTACTTTGGTACAGTGGATATCAGCTAGAAAAATTTATTTACTTTTATTAATTTAACAAAATAAGACATTATTTCATTAAAGTCAGAGACCGAAAAGGGTATGTTCTTTAAAGGTTATTTACTTTTTGATTTGTTGGCTTTTATCTAAAAAAAAACTCTTAACTTATATCTACTGTATGTCTGTAAATTTTTCTGAAGGCCCAAATGTAGTACAGAATTGTTAACATTTTGTCTGGGCCGAGCGATAACAGCTCGAAATAGATAAACTAGATAAAAACTGTTCGCCGCATGGTGTTGCAACTGGCGCAAGACAAAAGGCGCAATCCAGGTAGCTACAGGTAAATATACCACACCAAATACCATATAGCATATAGCACATAGCTTACCTGGCTATGAGCCCGAAGGCAGCTGCAATTAACTCACGCAAAGCGAGATGGAAAGATATCGAAAGGCATCTCTTGGGTCAATTTTGTGCGCTTGGTTTGAGGGCGTGTGTTTCTTTTCCGATCTTAGACGGGTTATAAGGCGGGCTTTGCTTCGTTGCCATGCATAAATCACCGCTGGTCTCTTACCTCAGCCGAACACCTACGGGTCTTTAATCTACGTCTGTGTCCACCACCAGCAGCTGCTCGGCCATCCATCCATCGCTGGAAACTTGGCCAGATCGGGTTTTGTCGAATTTTTCGGATTTTGTCGGCTTTTGAACAGAACTTTAATGTAATTAATATGTACACCTATTTTTGGCAGGAACTAGAACAAGATTTTAGGCTCAGTTTTGCAGCTGTTCGGGTATTTTATATGCTAAACTTGGGGACATTTGCATGGTTTGGCTATAACCCTAAATTCAAATGGGAATCGATGATTATAATGCAGACAGTGGCATCTTGAAGCGATCGAACACTTGAAGTGCTCGTCAGCCATTGTAATGGCTGTGTTATAATGTAATAATCATGTTTTAATGATGTGTTTCTATCAAAAGACGACTCTTGAAGTCCATTCCACTCAGCTCCACTCAGACATATTGTTGCTGCCCTCGCGCTGTTCCCCCCTCAACGCTCGAGTGATTTAATTACACAAAAGAGTTTGAGTCGAGTCTTTGGGAAGGGAGGGGTGCCTTGTGCGCAGTCAAGTGCGAGGAAATGCAAGTACTATGGGAGTAACTATCAACTTTATACATAGTGTATACTGTATAGTACTCTTATATACATTTATGTGGACCTCTCCACTGGCCCTTTCCAGTAATTGCAACGCTTCGATAAACAGCAAGTCTACAAAAGCGCAACAAAACACAGCGGAAGAAAGCCGGTCTTATCTTATATGACTCTTTGTACAGACTGTTCAGTAAAACAGCGAAACATTATAAAAACATGCGGAAAAGCCTCCTTATAAATTATTAATTTGAAAGCTTTTCAAAGTTTCCTTGTTGATAGTTTTCAAATATTTCTATAACGAAGTCTTTGAAGAATTTACCCTCTAAAAAGTTGAAATGTTTACATATGATTCTTCATATTTTCCCTATACAAAGTTCCTAAATCCTCCACACTTTTGGCTACACAATGTTGTTGATTGTATGGTTATATGGCTCCTATATGTTTCCTTATAGCGTTGCGGGTATATATTTAGAGCGGCTTTATGTCTATTCCGGAGCTGAACAAGTTCGGTTCTTCTTGGCTGGGGCCTCTTGCACGGTTCGGTGCCCAACCATGGATATATGTGGTGTCTATATATGTTTATATATATATATATATCATGTGCATCGATAGAGAGGTGCTCCCATTCCACGCTCCGTTGTTTTGTGCGCTTGTAAAAATAAACATGTAAATTTGATTTGGCCACCCACCCTTCCTCCCTCCCTCTCTCTGGCTTTTTTTCGCCTCCCTATCTGTTTTTCTATATCGCTCCCTGTCGTTGGCTAATTATATTATTTATAGGGAGCCTGCTCCCCATCCGGGTGTTTTCAACTAATTTGTGTATGTGTGTGGATAGACTGAAAACTGATGTCGAACCGCGAGAAGAGTCAATGGGAGTCATTGAACCCTTTTTTTGTACAAGGTGTGATGAACATTTAAGGTGGAACTTATGTATTTGGGGTTGTTTTTGACTATTTAAAGAAAATGCAAGTGCAGCCCTAAGGAATTTCCCTAATCACTTTTCTGTGATTAATATATGACTTTGTCACAAACAATGTCTACCTTTTGGTTTTCCCAATGAGTTCTTTATAATGGCTAAGCATTTATAATCTAACAATGGGAATTATTCTGAATTTTCCGTTAAGAAATAAGGGGACAGTGATAGAAACTACAATGATTTCTTCGATTTTTTCTTCCACAACATGCTGCAGTATCAGATTTCGCTTAATCGCATGAAAAGTGCAATGTACTTGCGTAGAAGAAAAGCTGTTCAGACATGAACACAACAAAATACAATACAATAACGACTGGTTACAACAACTCGGCGTAGTTTGACCTCTGGTTTCATCGTTGTCAACGCCGCCGCCAGTCGCCGTCAGTCGTCCGTCGGCCCCTTTTCTCTTGTGTAATTATTTTTATTATATTTGCAGAGTCTATTTCCATTGTTGTTGTTGCCCTGCTGCATCTAGAGTTACTTGGAAAAGAAGGGGGGATTACGGAAAACCGGTGGGGAATCCACACCGAGAGAGCGGAGTCTTGCTCCAGCAGCTCTCGATGAGTGGATCCGAGTGCGATTTCCGCTGCACTGGCCAGCGGTCAAGCAGAACGGAAGTGGTTTTTGCATTCCCTCTTAATGAAAGCTTTCCAATTTGGTTTGAAAAAAAAGAGAATTTTAGATGTTAATTAAACTATAAAACGGGAAAAATAAAGGCTTAAGAAGCCAATGGACACTAAATGTCTTAGGGTTCCTTGATGTTAAGAAAACTTTGCACTTACTTTGGAAATCAATACCTTCAAAAATAGGATTTTAGAAAGCCTTTTGTGAAATGGGGTTTTATGAAAACTTTCATATTTTCCTGCCCCACGCAAATTGTTTGTTTGTGAGCGATTAATTAACATTCATTAGCTTCATTTGCGTATCTTTAAGCCGAGAATTTAACATTGCTTTTATTGCTGTGAGAATTGTTTTACAAGTCTTTTAGCCGGAGACACTTGCCAGGTCCGACGACTAACGCCTGACTTATCATCTCTGCCCACAGTCAAGACTAACTAACGAACGACCCACACAGTGTTTCCTCAACTAATTTCACTGAAATGTCGACAAAAAATGAAAATAAAAACACACAGGTTACGACGAATGTGTGTTTGTGGCGTGGGTCGAGATCCGAGATCCATTCATTGACAAGCCCATGGAAATAGCAGTGGTAATCGAATGCCTAAGTCCAACCCAATGCGACTCACTCACACCCACTGCAAAACGCCGATAATTTATGCCAAATGCTTGACCAATTGATACAATTTGTGTAAATGATCCATTGATCCACTGGCCATACCGCCGCCTCTGCCCCGAGTAAACCCCCGTCTTTTATGGGGGAACTTCCGGCGCAATTAAACGGCCAGCGTCGACGTCGTAGTCGTGTTAATTGTCCGCACACGTCCCGTGACTCATGCACGTGGGCCATGTAATATTAGGAACAATTCAGGGATCCCAGGAGTGAGGAGCAGCACGTGACCTGTGACCTGAATTACAGTACAAATGAGGCTTTTGGAGTGGGTGGAACTGGGAGGGTTGTACGACTTGTCAACTCAAGTGTTAAAAAAAGATACAAGCCAAGAGCTTGTCTTTGTAAATAATTAATAAAATGCTACAAAAACCCTTTTATACAAATATTTAAAGTCTAGAGTTTAGATTAGAAAATAAACATACTTTAACCTCGAGGTTTAAGAGTAATCATGTTGAAATCTCAGTTGCATTGCTTTAACCGGAATATCAATTAGCTTACTATTTTTAATGGGCTCCTAACTAAGATTGGGCAACCTATTTACGACTGTTTTAGCCAGTAAAAATAGTACTAGATCGATCCGATCTCTTGAATTGGAATGCTACCGCTTTAATGTATTCACTTTTAAGTGATTTGTAAGAACCCCGAACCGAACCATTATTACATCGGATCCAAGCTCAGCTTCTCCGCAATCCCCTTGTAACTTGTCTTCATTCAGACATCAACACATAATCTGTCTTTAATGATCGCCAACTCCGCTCAACTTGAGCTCACGAGTGCCAATCTCGATTTAATGATGTCTTGGCTCAATGGGATTTTGAATGTTTTATAGAGATCTTCATCGTTAAAATGATTTCACCTAACGATTGCAGATTGCCAATGCCTCAGTGGCCGTTTTCTTTTGGTTTTGTTTTATGACACCTGCATGATTTTCACATTTTCCACCCGCTGCAGTCTGCAAGCCAGCCAGCCAGCCGATGCTGCGATTCTCCAATTCGGGAAGACTCTCTTCGCGCAATTACCGCGGCTTGTTACAGGTTTTTCGGTGTTCGGCAGCCGCGCAAATTTACTATATATATCTCTCTTCTATCCTATATATACAAATTTGGAGTCGTGGGAATTGTTTCTGCACACAGTGTGTTTGTGTTTGGGTTTTGAGTTTGATTTTTGCTCAGCGTGGGAAATGTTTTTGCGGATCCAGCTACGACGACGAAGATCTGCTGCCTGCCGAACGGTAAATCAGGTTTTTCCTTTTCGCCAAACAACGAAAATTTGCCTTTAACTGCAACTGCACTAAGATCGTTGGCAGTCGATCGGATGGTCGCTGAATGTGGATGTGGCTGTGGATGCGCTCTGGCCAGGTTTTTGGGAACCTTTTCGGCAGAGCGGCGAACTCCAAACGCACGGCCACCGAAAGTTTGAACTTTTCATCTCGACGATCGCCAAATTATGTCGAAATTAGCTTGGCGATGATGATCTGATTGCCTGGGAAAAGAGGCTTTTAGTTTGGGTAGAAAAATCTCATAGTTAGCAGTTTTATAAAGTATATTTCTGGTTATGTATTTATAATCACCATATAGGAAAATGGTTATAATAATTTCCTACTTCCTTATCTTTGCTGATTACTCAATCAGTTTGGCTTGCCGGCTCTTTTACAATGGTTAATTTATATGATCAGTCACCCCTCATATTCCCAATTGTTTCCAGCATCGTTTTCATATATTATTTTACAATTATTTATCCTCTCGGGGCGGAGATCATTAAAGCCATCTTGTGGAGACAATCGGCGGGCAGTTAATTAATTATGGCTCCCGGCTAATTGAAAGTATCGACGCGTCTTGCCAAGCACCGTTTCGATTCCAATTCCAATTCCTACTCCAGGCTTTCAAGGAAAAAGCGAGGCGCGTATTTCATTCATTCAAGCCATCAACGAGCCCAGTGAATGAATACTTGTACTAGCCGCCGCAATTCCAGTCATTCAATTCATTGACTGACGACTGTCTGGCCTGGTCTGGTCTGGTCTGGGCCGATAAAAAGTAGGCGTCGCCAGACCAGTACAATAACATCCTGCAGCTAATAGGCCCGATCCGCGGCACGTACGTGATTTCCTACTTCCTCGTCGCGGTCAATTCATAAATATGGATGTTCCACTGGTAACAGCAGACTTCTTCTGGCCCGGCTGTTGGCTATCTCCACTCCGTTGAGCGCCGCCGATTGGGAGCCACCGGAAGCTGGTGTGGTGCTCCCTTTCCACTTCCTGTTCTGCTGCTCCGGCTGCGGAAGCACTTGAGGATTGAGGACGTTGGGTAAGGAAGAAGGAGAGCCCAGACAGCGGTACAGATTTTGTGTGCAAGTCATTGGCCCTGGCTTAGGATTAAATTTCAACCCCGGAGACAGACTCGGGACTCGAATCTTGCAGGGCATTTGTATCTTGTATATCTCAGTGTCTTGTCTTTTCGAGCTGTAGTTCTTTTTTTTCCGAAATTTGAACAGCTGCCGTTTGTGAGAGGAAGAGCGACGAGCAACCCCCGAAAGCGATCGAAATCCCCGGTTGAAAACTACCCTTGGAACGAACACACACAAGGGACAGGGACATTTGCTAGCTCTTTAGGGGTTGTTTTACCTGTTCCAGCTTCGTACAGCTGCTTTCTTCTGACCTTCCCAAGCGTCCTTCTTCTTGCGCCGTTTGTCGAATCAAGAAAAGGGACAAGGAAAAAGGACAGCTGCCACATGCCGCCGTCGGTCGCTCCATAAAGCAAACACATTGATCTCGAGTGCCACGCGCCGCATATCAACATGGTAATCATCTCGGCAGGTCCTTCTCCTCTTTTCTTATAAACTGGGTCTTATGCTTACCTTATTTTTTTTTCTTTCTGTTCATCACAACTGTTGGCATGCCGCCGGAATCGTCTGATGTTGGCCATGGCTTCAGTCTGGGCAAAGAAAACCTGTCGCCATCCCAAGACTCCTCCTCGGATAATTATTTATATGGGGCCATATGGATTGGTTATAGGTTTTTTTCTCTGTGGTAATTGTCAGCAGCTGCTGATATGTGTATGTGGATTTGCAAGGTGCAATAATTATGCCAATTTCGGGAATATATTTTTTAAGGATTCCCCAAGTCTTGTGTCTGTTATTAAAGTGCTTCTCCCTTTAGAAGTGGGGAATTTACAAGCAGCTGACAGGGTATTACATATTTTAAAGCTTAAACTATTTAGAGAATTTACTTATGGCAGTTTTTCATTGAAAAACAAAGTATATAGTTTTAGAAACTAATAAATAAAGAATTTGTCTATAACAAGTTTTTCTTCCAAAACTCACAAAAATATTTAAAGAACTCTGCGAACCTATACCAATATTTTTCCTTCTCTGAAACATTTCTTGTACTTCACACGTTTGTACTTTCTATTTTTCCAAGAAATTGTGTGGGCAGCTGACGATGACCATGGAAAATCCTTTTCAGAGTACGTCTATTGAACGTTTTTGTGAAGACATTTACAGCATTTCTCGAAGGCGGAGGCATAGTTTAATAATCTTCAATCCAGTCACGTGCCCCGACTAAATTTGGGTCTTTGGGTTGGGGGTTATTGACTCTCCTCGGAAAGATCAGTTCGGAGCTCCTGCGTAATTCGATCGCCAGCACATGGCTGGCTGTGTATACTAAACTGTTGAATTTTCGGCTACCTGAAGCAACAAATAGAAATCTTTTTCGTAGATGCGTAACTCGATACGGTGTGTGAGCTGGCATTCCGAAAAAGATCGAAAAAAGATTTTAAAACAATGTAGCTGAAGATGAAACAAAGTAGATAAATGGATTGTGGGAAGGTTAGCAGTTAGTTGAATGCGAAATAGGTGACTTTGGAGAGATTTATGGGAGAGAAAATTATACGAAATGTGGTTCCCCCACCTTGAGCTGTATTTTTATATAGTTTTTTTTACAGACTTTGATCATCCTGAAAAAAGAAACATTATTATTATAAATATAATAATTAGTAACTTTATTTTATTAACTTATTTTTATTTAAAAACCCACAACTAACTAATTTTTCTACCCTCTCATTGCAGTACGCCGCTCGCCCTCATCCTGCCCTGGTCCCAATAACCTGCCCCCGCTGCAATTCCACACCGTGCATGGTGACAACATCCGGCTGTCGCGCGATGGAACCCTGGCCCGTCGCTTCGAGAGCTTCTGCCGGGCCATTACCTTCTCCGCCCGCCCAGTGAGGATCAACGAGAGGATCTGCGTAAAGTTTGCCGAGATTTCGAACAACTGGAACGGCGGCATTCGCTTCGGTTTCACCAGCAACGATCCCGCCTCCCTGGAGGGATCCCTGCCCAAGTACGCTTGCCCAGATCTAACCAACAGGCCCGGATTCTGGGCCAAGGCTCTGCACGAGCAGTACTGCGAGAAGGACAACATCCTCTACTACTATGTCAATGGAGCCGGCGATGTGATCTATGGTATCAACAACGAGGAGAAGGGCGTGATACTGT
Organism: Drosophila ogumai; assembly: GCA_018904815.1. Taxonomy (NCBI): domain Eukaryota; kingdom Metazoa; phylum Arthropoda; class Insecta; order Diptera; family Drosophilidae; genus Drosophila; species Drosophila ogumai. Next base: position 45,607 of record JAEIIJ010007412.1, read on the forward strand.
CCGGCATCGATACGCGCGGCATGCTGTGGACAGTGATCGATATATATGGCAACTGCACGGGCATTGAGTTCCTGGACTCCCGCATTTACATGTACCAGCAGCCGATGGCGACGCCTGTGCCTGCCCAGCAACAGCAGCAAATGGCCCAGCCGGCTGCCATTGCCTCCTCCGGCCTGATGGCACATCATCCGCATCAGCAGTCGCGTCGATCCCTGCCCGGACACAGTGGCGGCGCCATCGAGCACGACCTGGAACGGCATGTGATGCCCTCGCTTCAGTCGCTGCACTTGGCCGGCAACGGCGGTTCCGTGAGTAGCGTGGAGCAGGCGGCCATAGCCCACGATCTGGCCAATGGGCTGCCACCGCTGCGGTACAATGCCAACGGCAGACTGATCCCAGTGCCCTTCCACAACACCAAGGGCCGGAATGTGCGGCTGTCGCAGGACCGCTTCGTGGCCTCGCGCACGGAATCCGACTTCTGCCAGGGCTACGTCTTCACAGCGCGCCCCATTCGCATTGGCGAGAAACTGATCGTCCAGGTCCTGAAGACGGAGCAGATGTACGTGGGTGCCCTGGCCTTGGGACTGACCTCATGCAATCCGGCGATGCTGCAGCCGAACGATTTGCCCAATGACTCCGATTTCCTGCTGGACCGTCCGGAGTATTGGGTGGTAAGCAAGGACATTGCGGCTGCCCCTCAGCGCGGCGATGAGATCGCCTTCTTTGTGGCACCCAACGGCGAGGTGAGCATCAGCAAGAACAACGGCCCCGCCGTCGTGGTGATGCATGTGGACCAGTCGCTCCAGCTGTGGGCCTTCCTCGACGTCTACGGTTCGACACAGTCGCTCCGCATGTTCCGCCAGCAGCTGCCCAACATGGTGGCCTATCCGTCTCAGCCGCAGGTGAATGCCAGCAGCTCCTCTGCCTGCAATGCCACCGCCGCCAGTTCCAGTTCCAGCTCCCGCATGCTGCCCATGACCGAGTCGATGAGCAGTCTGAATGCCGGAGCCACGGCCAAGCTGCTGCATCACCATCCCTCTCAGTTGAGCGTGGCCCAGAGCACAAGCACCTTGGCCTCGGCCGGCGGAGCTAATGGCAGTCGGATGATCAGCATGCCGTCCAACGGAGACATCCTCCAGATTCAGCCGAATGGCGGTGGCACCGTTCTGGTGGTTAACCTGCCGCCGGCGAGCAGCTCGCATGATATCAATGGCCAGCTGACGGCCAGGCCCAGCACAACCACGGTTAGTTCCAGCGGCATCCTGGCAGGAGCCTGCTCCAGCGGCACCCTCATCAGCACCACCAGCAGTCAGTACATTGAGGTGAGTGTTAATTAAGTGGAATCTGTAATCATGTACTAATCTGCATCCTTTTATTCTCTTTTAGCCCGTGGCCAACAGCACGAATACTGCGGCCAACAAGTGGAAGGACAGCCTGAGCGACCAGCAGAGCACGGATTCCAGTGCGGAGTGCACCATCTGCTACGAGAACCCCATCGACTCGGTCCTATATATGTGTGGGCACATGTGCATGTGCTACGACTGCGCCATCGAGCAGTGGCGCGGCGTTGGCGGCGGCCAGTGTCCGCTGTGCCGGGCGGTTATCCGGGACGTTATCCGCACCTACACCACGTAGGAGGCACCGTGTTTCCTAGCCAAGCAGCAACCTTCACTCAAAATCAAATGCATTTTGAACGCAAGTAGTGGAAGAGACAGGCGATCAGCGAGAGATTGATAAGATAGTCTAATAGGGGAAGCGAGCCTATTCACACCCTATTTATATCGCTACCATCTACCCTTATATATAAATGTTTAATTTTTTTGTGATGTTATGAGTAAGTGCGCCTGAGAGCCAAAACTATGTACTATGTTTAACCGAGACTTCTCTACGTTTTTCAATTTTTTGCAAGCTCTGAACAGCGCGTTCGTACTAAGTATAAAACCAAAGTATTGTCTAGGAATTAATTGTATTTGAAGTTGGATTTTAATTGATTTATCACACAGTTGTTGCAAATTTCCTTAATTTTTCCCATTTACTATATGTCTAAATTCCAAACGATGTGCAAAATTAACGAAAACCTACTTTATTTGGCGAATAATAATCATTTTGGTGCTAAATGTTTTGAAATGCAAAATAATAAAATTGTTAACGGATTTGAAAAGTTATGTTTAAGCTTTGCAGCAACTGAAAAGGACCTTAGTTTGGCCAAGAGGATGAAATAAAAGCAATTATCGACTACTTTCCAGCAGGGAAAACGCTTGAGACTTTCCTAAATATACACACACACGATGAAACTCAAATATATCTGCAGCACAAATTGTTGAAAGAAAAGAAGAGATTGTGCACGAAAACCAAAATATAAACTGCAAGAGCGTGTTAAAATCTAATGTTAGCTAGCCCTAAGTACTTAAGTTAATTTCTAGTCAACGAATTATGCTGAAGTTTAATCTAGATCGCGGTTCAAAAAAACACACCATAAAAGACACCACAAATCACACGTATTTTGAGCACGCCTAAGCAATTTTAAGTGGAGCCGCGCATTTTAAATTACACCTAAGTAGTGCACGTATTTTAACGCAGACCTAATATATAATATAACTTACTTTAAACATAGAACAAAAGACTTGTATGTTGTACCAACAGCTTGAAGGAATATGAAAATACGACGAGAAACGTGGAGTAAATCAAGCATGCAGTTAGAAAATTGCCAATAATTAATTAACAAACAATACCAAGCAGAACACAAACATGATGAAGCGGAAAAACTTTACCTAAGATTGTATTAAAAAAAACACTAAAAAAAACGTAATACGCAAAGAACACAAAGAACGAGAATATGTGCGAAGTGGAGAGCGCAAGCTTACTATTTTTGTTACAAGTATGAATCCGGATAGGAATAAATGGAGACATGTTATTGCCACTATTAATAATTAACTTTTAATTTTTTTAAGAATCCTAGTACGTAACACCACGATACTGCGCCTAGTTATGACTAAACAAATAAAAAATGTATTTATGAAATTATATTTGATATATGTAAGACAACGCAATGCTGTAATACCATTAAATACTGACGAGAATATCAGAAAAATGCTGCTTGTTTAACTTTCTGGGGTGGGAGGTCTTGTGAATTGTTAAATTTGAATTTGTTTGGTGAGAAATTGGGACAAATTTTCAAAAATTATTTGGGATTCTAATACTCTTGCACGGTATTATAATTTAAGTCAGAAGCTTGGAAATCAGTGAAATAGCCATTTCCGACCCCATAAACCATATATTTTATTGATCAGCATCAACAGGCGAGTCTTTCTAGCCATGTCCGGAAAAAACTAAATTTTTATAATTTTTACAAAATTTTATAAGGGGTTACATCATTAAAATTATAAAAAATGGACAAAAATTTTGATCCCTTAGAATTTTAAATTTAGTATACAGATTTGATAAGCTAGTAAAAACTAGCATAGAAAAGCTTTCCGAATTGAATTTGCTACTTTTTTAGCTAAGTTATGATATTTTGAAACATTGGTTTATCCGAAAAAATCATCGTAAAAAAAATAAACATTTCCGGTCTTCTTGAAGGGAATTTTGATTTTATTAAGTGAAGAAATCATTTCCGACCC
>JAEIIJ010007422.1:0-11479 GCA_018904815.1 Drosophila ogumai
TTTTTTTTTTTTTTAGAGAGAGAATCTGCCACCAGCCCAAGACCGCTAATTGTCGGACATGAGAACATGTGGCACCATTCCCCCCGCATATTCATATTCATGCTATGATTCGTATTCATATTCGAGCCACGCCTCGAGTTATGGGGTCAGGGTCGCCTCGATAAGAACCCGCATTAAATCGAAACCAAAGAGCTTCCGAAAAGAGTTCAGGGTTCATTGGGTGGGCGGGGGCCATTCTCCATCGTTTATGATAAGTGGTCGGTCCAGCGGCAAGATTTCATCTTTATAAGATATATGGATATATGGATCTATGGGGCCTATCATTATAATTGCCGCCGGGTGCGAACGAGTCTCGGAGTATTAATTGCTCAAGGCGACGATGATGGAAGCCTCACTTCTGGCGATGGAATGTAATCTGAATTGGTTGTCAGCGATAAGAAAATCAATTGGCCAGATGTGCTTTGCGGAAGAATCGATGTATTGAGAAGAACCGTCTAACCAGAGAAGAATTCTATATAGAAATATATATAAAGTTACTGGGTAAAGGTGAGAAATTAAGAAGGATAAGCTGTGAAAGCACCTAATTTAGAAACTTATAATTGTTAAAAATTTATTCATTTAACAATTGAAATTTGAAGAATCGATGTAATGGGAAGAACCCTATAACCCGAGAAGAATTCTAAATAGAAATATAATAAGGGTTACTGGGTAAAGGGGAGAAATGAAGAAGCATAAGCCGGTATATTATAGAAAATTCACTAAACGTAAATTCACCTTATTTAGCCACTTATAAATAGTTTAAAATTAAGCAATTTACCACTTAAATATATCTTGGATAACCTTTCATATTATTACATTTATTTATTAAATCCCATTTAATTTTCTCATTATCAAAAAGCCAAGCTAAAAGGTCACCATAATCTGTATAGCTTATTTATTAATTTTTCATAAAATTTCCAAAGCTCAAAAAACCCCTAGAAAAACCATCATCATTTTCCACTGGGGAAAATGTGACCCAGTTTCCCCCCTCATAATTCTGATGTGTCAATTTCTGTGCGTATTATGCCACTTGATGCACGACCATTTCCGAGTTAGATTAGCTCTAAACTACAAACAAAAATAAAAATAAGTAAATAAAAAAGAGTTGTGACGGGTAATTAGTTGCTCTTCTGATGGCAGTTTAAACATTCATCCGTAATGTGCGCCTCCTCCGTCACTGTACGCACCAAAAGTGTTGCCCACATCATCGCAGACTCGCATTTAGTATTCAATGAAACATGTATGTATATAAATTATATAGCGGCCTCGACACAAACCGAACCGAGATACAGCCACCAGCCTCTGCACTAGGCGAGTTTCCCATACTGGCACGTTGTGTATTCGCTGGCGGGGACAGTGCGTTTCATACCTAATGATAATAAATATGAACATTTTTGCAGGTACTACATTTATTTGAGATTTAATACTGCTACTGCTAATGTATCGATATATAAATCGATGTTTAAACATGCAAAAAAATATATATTTCACTTAATATATTGTAAAAAAGACAATTTAATAACAAAACTAATAGAAAGTTTTTGATAATATCGATATTTAAACGTTACAAGCTATAATTTTAATAAGAAAGTTCATGATATTTTCGATATGTTATCGAACTTCTCGTTTTGATATATCTACCTGATCTGGCTTAGCAATCAATTTGGAATTTTAATTATTTATAATTTTAATATAATTATTTGGCAATCAACTTGAGTGTTTTCCCTTAAAATTGTATCTCTGTGCACCTACTTTATATGCATGTAGTCCCCCCCTTTGGTCTTAACTTCCCGAAACGCACTGTACGTGTGGATACACTCATTTACCTGACGCTGTCGCCCCCTTGGGTCATCTCATCGCCCCTCCGCGTGTTGTCACGAACAATTTATGCGCTCTGCTTGTTTCGCACATTTTTCATCTTTTCGGTTTTTGTTTTTCGTTGCTATTTCATTCTTCTATTTATTTTTCCCTCTTTGTTTTTATTCTGTTTTTCCCTTTTTTTTTAATTTAAATCTTTAGTATTTTCCACAAGAATTCTGTGGCCGCTTCGTTGCATCTTATGGCTGCTGTTTTATTTTGCGGATTTTTCTACATCGCAAGCTGGAACATTTTAATTCGATTCCAGCGAAAAAGCCAAACGAAATGATGATGAGCGGAATTTTTGAATTTAAAAATAAATATCCGTTGTTGTCGTAAAAAATATTTGTTCAAAATGGATGCTGTCCGAGGGAAGCTGAAGGGTTGTCTCAAAAATGGGTACCATTAAGGGGAGATTTTTCTAAAAATTAATAATATTTAAAAATATATTTTAGTATATAAATATTAGTAATTGAATTAAGAGTTTTCTGTAGAAACTTTATGGGGTTTGGAATTAAATTTAAAAAGTAAAGAAACTCAAAAATTTGTAAGAAATATTATTACCCAAAAACTCTTGACAATCTTTAGTGAATTCTTATTACTTTAATGTTCTGAAAATTAATCATTTTTAATAATAATTTTAGTATATAAATATAAGTAATTTAATTAAGAGTTTCTTGTAGAAACTTTATGGGGGTTTGAGATTTAATTAATGGAAAAGAAACTCCGAATTTATGAGCAATATTATTTTCCAAAAACTCTTGACAATTTTTAGTGACTTTTTATAACTTAGAGTTGTCTGAGGCTTAAAGCCATCCAAAAATATTACTTTAGGGAAATGCAATTACCTTTTCTTTGTCACATTTGACATTTCCCAGCAGACTTGGCTCTCTCTTCCGCAGAATTACAGGCATTTCCTCATAAATCTCCCTACCCCCCTTCCAGTGACTCATCTTTGGGTAATCGACAAAGTGCAGTCAATTGCCGGGCAATGTAGAGCATGAATAATTATGGGGCAAATCCACAGACAAGCTGAAGCTGAAGTGGAGGTGGACGTGGACGTGGACGCGGACGAGGAGGGGCAATTAAATGATTGGCAATGATCATGAAATTTGATAGCAAATGTGCCAGCAAACTCGAGCGAACGAACAGACAAACTGTCTGACAGAGACAAACTCTTCCGACATTAATGTGGGCCCATTGCCAAAGGCAACTCAACTACTGTGAATGCCGAGTGCCAAAGAATTCGAACGACTCCAAGCAAGAGTCGAGGCCTGCGAGTTGGAAAAGTTGAATATTTAAACGAGGAAAAGAATTGCAGACTTAATTTTCTTCTATGAAAGATTGGCTCTTGATGGAGGCTTCACTGTACATTTATGCGGAACTTGCCCATTGACATTTGTTGCCCCAATCCCTGGGCTGCAACTGTGGGCTTGCCCCATGTTCATCTCGGGAGAATCGGCGGCGACTCGGTGGCTCGTAGAATCGGGCAATTAGTCAGTAGCTTAAAAGCAAGCCCAGTGCCTCTCTGCCGCACTTTGCAGTTTATTGTGCCAGTTCTTTCCCACATTTCTTCGTTTTTTCTTTTTTTTTTTGCCCAATAAGTAGAAGCACTCGGGTTGTGTGGGTGGCCTCAACGAAGAACATTCGTTGTTGGTCCAAATGAGCATTTTCCTAGGCCGGAAAACTGGTGTAAAGTGGGAGGGAAGGGAGAGGGAGGTGGAGGTGGAGGTGCCCAAGAGCTGTGCCAAGAATGCACGACGATGAAAGGAAAAAGAAACTCATTACCGGCTGTCAGGGCACTCCACATCCACATAGAACGGCGTTTCTTTCACTTGGAGCGTTAATCTCAAGGAAAACCCCACTTCCCCTTCATCAGTTTCCTGTCCCTTAAATTTTATTTTTATTTTTAGTTTTCAGGTTCTCTGACAATCAGTCTTAAGTCAGTAAGGCAATTGAGAATGTTTTACATAGTTTAACACCTTGCCCTTCTCCCTTCTTCCAGAATGTGGTGGACCATCACGGGCAACTTTGGCAATATACTGCCCATCGACTGGTCCAAGTCGTACACCCGTCAGATGCACATGCCCACCCTGAACCTGGGCCAGAGTCAAACCAAGCAGCAGCAGCAGGCGCGTAACCAGCAACAGCAGCTGCTCCATCAGAGCCACCAGGCGAATTCACACAGCAACGGTTTGGGCTCGGGCCTGGATGCCCAGACCCCGGGAGATGAGTTCAACGATTTGGCCAGCGAGGACGAGGCGGTGGCCAATGACCTGGACATGCATGCCCTGATCCTGAACGGCCTGAACAGCGATCTCGACGATCAGCCCATCAAGACCGTCGAGGAGGTGATCAAGGAGATTGATGACATCATGGACGAGGCAGAGAGCCCGCTGGACGAGCCGGAGACCTGCGAGTCGGAGGTTATTGAGAAGGCGCGTGAGGTGCTCGGGGCGCCACTCTATGCGGAAAGTGAGTTTTGTTTAAATTAAATTAAATACAAGCATTTTTTTAAATTTCTTAATTTTTTAAACAATAAATTTCACCGAATCCTTAAAACTCTATTGCAGAACTGCAATATCTGACCACGACACAGCTGAACGAGCTGTATATGGAGATGGAGGTGCTGATCCAGGAGCTGAGCGAGACGCTAATCAATGAGCTGGCCCTGCGCGACGAGCTGGAGTTTGAGAAGGAGCTGAAGAACTCCTTCATCTCGCTGCTGCTAGCCGTCCAGAATAAGCGTCGCCAGTACCATGTGGAGAAGAAGCGCGGCAAGTTCCAAGGTAAATTTATTGGCCAAACCAAAGCTTAGGGGAATTACTTACTAATTATTAATTATTAATTGCGTCACGCAGGTCCCGAGCCCAAGTACTTGACCACTGTCATTCCGTATCACCTGGAGAACGGCACGCCCAATAATCAGTCCCTGCAGGTCCTGATTAAAAGTGAGTTGAGAATTACAAGAAGCCTTATTTTGTGATTTTTAAACTAGCCTATTCTTCTTCCTTTAGTTCTCAAGGCCATCAATGAGGACAGCCCCACGGTGCCCGCCCTCCTCACGGACTACATACTGAAGGTGCTCTGCCCCACATAAGCGCCAGCGCCGAGGAATCCCAGCTATTATCGCTCTATCTCTCTGTCTGTGTTTATATACAATTATACCGTGCATCTATATACAAGAACACAACACAACACAACACACACACAACATACACCTAATTTAATGAGTATAGTTCGTACTTTATGCTATTATTTAAATGCAAAGCGTGTAACTTCTTCCCCGAGCAGGAGAAGATCAGACACAGGCTCGAGCTCGGGCTCGATAGAACAAATATGCAATAAAATATATACATGTAACACACATATTATATAGACACATAAAACATACATATATCTAACGAAATATTTACGGAGAGAGCTAAAGCTTAGCGCTAAAGCTTAGCCAGTCCTCCCAAGGCAATAATACTCACTTCTCCGCCTATGTATCTCTCTCTACCCATAAGTCGAATCGAAGAAGACGTTTGCTCTGAAGGCGACTCCAACTAAGCTTAATATATACATATATACGCTATGTGTGTCGCTTGATCGGGTTATTTACTGCTTGCATTATGTTCGGCAGCCAATCCATAGTTTGTACAATATGTAACTTGTGTGTAATATATATATTAGATATCGACTTGATTGTAAGAATCCGCCTGCCGCCGTTTCCAAATGTGTGTTCCGAAGACGGGGAAACAATGTCGGGATCCGAAATCCGCTCTGAGTTTCGTCACATCTAATTTACGAAAGTTTTATTGTTTTCTTTTTACTATTTTTATTGTTTACTTTTTGCTCGAGGCCATAAAACGCGTTCCGCTTTTTAAATGTTTTGTCAAATGTAATTGCTGGAAACAAAAACAAGGAAACATAAGTGTAATTTTAATTTGCTTAGAAAACGCTGTGTTATTTACTTTTACCAAACAAGCATAAATACAATTAATTATAACGATACAAAAATAATAAAAATATATAAAAAAAAGAAAAAAAAAAATCAGTCAGGCGCACAGTTGCTCTTCTTTTTATTATAAATTCATTTTTTTCCTTTACTTTATAAGCTACAGTCACATTTACACTTACAAATCTTGAAAAAAAAATAATAAGAATAAGAAACAAAATTAAGGTAAACCTGCATATATATATATATAAATATATATTGCATCCAGTCAAGTCCAAATCGAACCACACTTACATATATCATGTTTCACATTTCACACCACAAAAAAAGGGAAAGAAAAGTAGCTAAGGAGCCAAGGAGGAGGCGAATTTCTAAAGGATATTTGAATCACATCTAATGCAAATCTTAGGTACCTTTGTTAGTAAACAATATGCGAGCATACCTAAAACCAGATAACAAAATATATGTCAAGGGAGATGCATTAATGTTTACGATTCCATATTATACAAATATAAAGTATATCGATACGGTCGCGCTTTATAAAAAAATATAAAATGAAGCAACGTATTTACCGCAAATCTTTAAATGGAATATGACTCTTTTTTAGGTCTCTGCAAAGTAAAGCAAAACTAAAAACAAAACAAAGGCTATATAAATCATATAATATGATAAAACAAAATTGAGAAACCCGATAATTGTATGTGTATTTGTAAATTATTTGAAGAGTCCACGTTAAAGTCGAATGAAAAACCAAATAACAAAACGTCGCTGCCCACGACGAGCCTAGAATGGAAATTATATATTTATTTGATAAATTGACAAATTAGTAAAGGAAAAGAACAAGAAAAACACAAAATAAATACATAGTTCTATGTATACACGCATTGCATTGCGCTATATACAAAACAAAATGGAAAAACCGACAAAACTTTTAAATTGCTTGAATAAAAAGAAGAAAAACCATCTACTAAGGGTTTTACATGGGCATTATTAGTGGGAGATGCTGAGCTTTCACAATTTCCGGTTTTTCTATGATGATTCTCTAATTTTAATAAATCTATTTTATTCTAATTTTAACGGAAATTAAGTATTAGAAGTGTTGTCAAATAATGCTTTCTTTATGCAAACACAATTTATTTTCCTGGAGATTGGGTAAATTTTAGTTTTAGTTTTATCTTAGCATTACTTTATTTTTATATTTTCATAGAATTTTATGTTTATATTTCAAGTAATAAGTTTAAATCATATAATCGTTACAGGAAAATACTGCACAAAAACAATTTGTCGGTATTTTCAGCTGCTCGATTACGGTCACTCTTAGGTCTCGTGCAATCGAGTATACGTGCCGTGGTATTTGGCAATCGATAACGATAAAATCGCTAGCGAGAGAGCCGCTCTCAATTTGGGAATTCCATAAGCAATACTCTGTTAAGCTCTCATTTTAACAGAAAATTCTGTTAACGAGCAAAATTCTGTGATCGACAGAATTTCTATGTTAACAAACTTACATTTTGAAATTCAGAGTGACCAAGGAGAAAATATAAAAAAATATCAAAAGATATCGCGATTTCGATATTTGGGCAAACGAATTTCACGAAAGAATACCCTAGTTCAAACACTCAGTATCTGGCAACACTGATTTAATTAACAAAAGAAAATTGTGTGTTTCACAAAGCATCTACACATAAGTTTCATTTTTTTCCGTTAAGTGTAATCATTATTTATTTTTTAAGTGTGCATTCAATAAGAAAATGTCATCGCGAAGGTAAATCCAGAAGGAAATTTGACAATGTACCCGCACACACACGAACACACGTACACACGCGCGACAGCAGCAGGGAGTGCGTGCGTATGTGTGGCACATATGTACACACGTTCCTCCCCCCGCCCCCCTCGGCCAACCTCCACCCAACACATACACTGACACACGCTCACGCTCCCAACTGGGCTATTTACATATGTATAAGTAGATACAAAAGCAATGGCAGAGCGAAAAAAAAGAAAAACAGAAACAAAAAACTGTTGAGATAAAAAGTGCAATAAAGTGCCGAACGTGAGCGAAAGAGTGGATGCAACGGCAACGGCAACGGCATCAGCGGCTGGAGAATATTGTAACTGTAACCGAAACCGCCGCTGTTGCTGTCGCCGTTACACCTACAGCTGTTGCTGGGGCGGGGGCGGTGGCGGTGGCGCTAAGATGATAGTGTGTGCGCTGCCTACCGGGCAACCAGTAAGGGAACTACTGCTCTCGCAACTAATAGATCTACACATTCCGCAGATGGTTCCACCCAACGATATCTGGCATCGAAGCTGAGAAACTGCTGCAGGAGCAGGGATTCGACGGCTCCTTCCTCGCCCGCCTCTCCTCCTCGAATCCGGGCGCCTTCACGCTCTCCGTGCGCCGCGGCAACGAGGTGACCCACATCAAAATCCAAAACAATGGCGACTTCTTTGATCTCTACGGCGGTAAGGCGCTTGTGCATCCCCTCTCCCTGGATCTTTTTCCGGCTAATCCGTCCCAAAAATTGCAGGTGAAAAGTTTGCCACACTGCCGGAACTGGTACAATACTACATGGAGAATGGCGAGCTGAAGGAGAAGAACGGCCAGGCCATCGAGCTGAAACAGCCGCTGATCTGTGCCGAGCCCACCACGGAAAGGTGAGTCCGGAACACCAGGACCACGTACGGTCCACGGTGGATGTCTTTTATTCCCTTTAGATGTTCAGAAACCCCTTTATGGTGGCATTATAGAGCAAATGTAGAACAATTGTTTAATAGATTAAAAACATTAGAACATATTTCTAACCTATTTTATAGGGCTCTTAAAAGATCGTTTTCGAAATATAACCAGAGAACCCTCTCAAAGTTGGGTATATTAAATTAGTTTTCTGTTATCTTCTTAAAATCTTTAAATTTTGTAGAGTTATGTTATAGCTTTCTATATATTTATATTTAAAATATGCCTACGATTCTGTTTTCATATAAAATCATAGTTATAGCCACAATAGAAATTTAATAGATTTAAAATTGCAATACTCTCAGCTTGGTCAACCTTTCTGGGAGGTATTTCCAGCTGATCTTACCCTTTCACATCCGAAAATGATTTATGTTTCTACCAAAAATGTATGTCATATGAGCTTTATGATGGACTTCTAGACGGGATCTGTTATCTTTAGAATGGGATTTATTATAATGCCAGAGTGATCTGTTAATATTAGGATGAGCTCCGTAAACTTTATTTAACCCGTGATCACCTCCCTGTGGTGGTTTCGCGTATTTCTTTCCAAATTCCATGCCAGCGCATTGGGAATGGCTGGAATGGTAATGGTAGTCCTACAAAAATGTGACATCATTGAGGAGCTGGAGTTGAGAGACCCCTGCGAAAATTAGGTCATCACCATGGCCTGAAGTTAACACTACCTGTTCCCTTGAAATTCCATGACCTACATTAGCTCTCGCCATCGGTCTGCCTGCCTTGTCTCGTCCCAAGGATAAATCGTATTTATTTACTTTAGTGCGCATTTCGTGGGAAGTGTACCGTGTTTACAGAAGCGATCCCCGCAGTCTAAACATCCATTCCAGTCGGGCGCTTAGCTTATCGGGCTTTCCCCCAATTGTTATCGATGACTGCGGCGAAATTGGGGCAGGGCCACATTTCGCATCCCTTTTGCCCGCACCCCTCTCCTCCGCTGTGTTCTCCGGAAAACAGCTGTGTTTCTTCTTTGCGCTTTCAACGTTGACAACAACAGGGGGACGACGGGTTCCCGGATTTGTTAATAAACATTTGGAAATTATGTATGTTGTTTTGTTTATGAAAAGACACCACCTCGGGCACTCACACGCACATGGTCGCTCGTTTGTGCTCGTGTGTGTGTGCGATTGCAGAGACGACGCGCTGTCTGCTGATGCGTGCTGTTAGTGTCGCCGAGCGCTGTTAACGGCGCTGTTAGCAGCGCTGCACTGCTGTTAGAAATTTCGTTGTTGCCCATTGTTTTCCTGTCCTTGAGTGTGTGATTGAGTACCCTATCTTAAGAGCATGGTGATTTTAAGGAAGCCTTTGCCAACAGTTTTTATGTAACAAATAGAAAATTTAAAAACCCAATAAATGTATACATTTTATAGATATAAAATTTAATGATAAACAACTTACTTTTGATAAAGGATATGAAGTCGAAGAGCCCTCCATTAATCACTCCCTTGCAGGGTGTTATAATTTCAATCAAAAGCTTAAAACGTAGTGAAGAAGTCATTTGCGACCATATAAATCATATATATTCTTGATCAGCATCAACAGGCGAATCTTTAAAGCCATGTCAGGGAAAAAAAATAATTTTTTTTTAAATTTGATAAGGGGTTAAATCATTAAAATTCTCAAAAATATGAAAAAAATTTTAAATGAAAAATAAATTAAATTCAGTATGCAGCTTTTTTACTCTTCTAAAAACTAAAGCAGAACAGCTTTCCGAATTGAATTTAATGCATTTTTGGCAGAGTTATAGATTTTTTATGTTTGGGTTTTTATAAAAAATTATATATAAAATTAATGATAAATATTTAAATTAAACTCAGTATGCAGATTCATTAACCCATTAAAAACTTACTTGGAACAGCTGAAAAAGGAACTTACATATAAAATATAAACAAAAAGGTAGCTCGACAGGATATTCTACATTGGAGGTATATTTTATTTATAGAAACCTTTTCAACGAACTAGTTTCTTCTTTTACAAATATCTTACATTGATTTCTATTTATTTTGATCAATAGACCTTTTCATTTTCACGATTCTAATCTCTTTTCCTTTCTCGATTTCTTTGAGTTCTCATAAGCTTTGTATTGGGGCTTATTATTATTATTGTTTTCCAGTCGAGATGAAATTTGTGGGTGAATAATTTCTAATTCCACTTAAATCGAACGCACACTCGCACACACACACACCTGTTGTACACCCACAAAGCTGTGACCATACAAGCCGTGCATTGTTATTGTCTGCCCGCGTCTCTTTGTTGTTATTGTTATATTGGCTTTTACAACCCACACGCGCAGAATATTCGTTATTTATTGTATTTCTTTGCTTGCTTATTAATAATTTTTCACTCTTTTTGTTTGCTTTTTGTGTGTCCGACCCATCAAATATTTTACGGTCTGTCTTTCAGTCTTTCTTCTTTCATTATTTTTGTCTTCTTTCGGTTATACTTTGTTGTTGTTGTCCCGTGCATTTTCCGCATCCTATCGGGTCAGCTACCCCTTGTTTATATATATTCATATAAATATATATATTCATATGTAGCCTGCTTGCCAAGCCCCACTTAATTAGGGATATCATCCAGTTGCACAGAGAGAAAAAATATGATAATGGGAAACCGACTTTGTTTACATTATTATTGCTTTCTTTAAGAAATTCAGCTTTCAATTTGATTTGCATAAATAAATTCAGAAACCTAAATTTAAAAAATATATTTACATTACTAATTAATAGATTAATAAATTTAATAAACTTAAATTGAATTGGAATAGAACATTCTTATTGAGATTAAATCAGTAGCATCTGAGCCTAAAATCTACAGAAAAAAACCACAAAAATTAGATGCTATGGCTCTTTACCCATAGTTAGCTTTTAGTTTAATACTATTTGTTAGCTTTA
>JAEIIJ010007429.1:0-20582 GCA_018904815.1 Drosophila ogumai
CACTGCGTTGCAAACTTCTGACTGAAATTATAATACCCTGCAAGGGTATAAAAATATTGATCTAGTGTTATATATGCAGATAAAACTTTTATATTTTAATCTAAGTGAAAATCCTTTGAAAAATAATGAAAATGAGGAAAGAAGTTTAGGCTAATTTTAGTTGAAGAAATCTTCCTTCTAAAATTATTTCTTTCCTTAATTTTCTCTTCACTCAATCACTTTCTACTCAATTAAAATGCTTTAAATCAATTTCACAACTTTAGCAGTCACAGAACTATTTTTCGAACCGAATCGAAAGCAACACGTTCCCACCAGTTTCCCCCTTTTCCAAAAATCAAGAGAAATCAATTACGATGCCTTTCTCATTTAAATTATAACACTTTCCCATGAAATTCCTGACCAACGCTCCTCCTCGATCAAGTTCTCTCGTAATCGCAGTTGAAAAGCGAAAGCGTATTTCGACATTTTAAACCTTCCCCCAGAAGAAAACCGAAGCTGAGATTTCACCAAATATTTTCGTTGAGCGAGGAGATTGATGAATGGGAGTGGTGGTGGTGTGCTGGTAGTTCTCCTGGTGGCGGGGGAGTGTTTTTTTAAATTCTTTTTTCATTTTTTGTCAGGCGTAACCAAAGGCAGAGACCCATTGAGTAATACGTCACTTGAGTTGTCAAAAGAGCGACGCCCGGCGAGTAGAAAAACGTGTCCGTGTCCCGGAGTTTCCTCTCCGCAAAAGTTCCTGTCGATCAGGCGGGCGGGTAGCAAGTTGTTACATTTCAACATGTTTCGTCACGCCTGGGCATTATTTTGATACTTGTGGATTGAAATTATTTTTAAAAAAATATTTTAAGTAGCGACTTGACATAGTTCAAAAATGTATAATGGGGGAAACTATTAGAGAGGGATGTACACGATTTTCAATGGCTGTCAAAACTGGTAGATGTCAAAAATGGTTTGCCAAAATTTTTTTCATGGGAAAATTATTATCCTTAAAATATTTGTATACTTCAAAGTACCAGGAAATGGTGGAAAAAGCAGCCTTACATATATTCCCTGGTATACTCTCCTTCAATTAATAAGAAAACTGGGAACTAAAAGCATGAAATTGACCCAAACATTGCCATAATCTCATTAAGGATAATAAACGATAGAGAAACATATCAGATATTTCTCAATAAAAGGCCAAGTCAAAGTCCGAACCTTCTAATAAAAACCGGAAAGTAACTTGTCAAATTGATTTAAAAATTCATAAATCAACAAAAACTTGCTCAAGAGAGGAAAATTAAATTACGAGACGAGAAGTGGGGATGCAGTCAGGGGAACCACAGAAACCAAAAACCGAAAAATGTACAAAATGTTAAGCATAGCATAAAATTGTATCGGACAGTTGGGAGTGGGAAGACGAGACTTCGAAGTCGGAGTCGGAGTCAGAAGTCTGCCCACTTAGGACACGAGTGTAGTCCAAATATAGCCGCCTGTTTACTTTCATAATAATTTTGACTCGAAGTCATCTCTCCCCTCGTTTGCTGGGTTGGCATGTGCGTGTTGTCTGCTGATGCAATTATAAATTGTTGGATAACAAATTACATGGTTGCGTTTTTCGGGATCGGACAAGTTTAACGCCCTCACGCACATATGTTCTGCAATCCGAGGGATGCCAGCGGCTTCGAGGGGAGAAGCTACAGATACAGATGGATAGTTGGGGGAGTGCATCTGAGTCGGACATTGATACAGGTACTGGGTGCTGTTCCTTTGTGTTGACAACTCAATGCCCTAATGCCCCGACATATGTTCAGGTGGGACGAATGCGCAACTGTACCCAAAACTATCCCAAAATGCGGGTAGGACCAAGGGACTGCCCTGACAATTGTCATTTGGCATTAGTTCTAATAATAAACACACATTTTCTATGCTTTTTAATTGCCCTCGATTTCCTTTTGCATGTTTGTTGCGCATCAATTTCGGTGGATTATTAGTGTTTTGTTATCCTGCAGCTGGGGAACACAAAGGGAAAATATTGTTATTATAATTTGTAGAATATAATATAAATACTTAAAAATAATCTTTATAGTAACTGTTAAAGTACGGGTAAGTTTACTATATCTAAAGTTATTAATTTAACAATATAAGAAGTTTCTTCAAGTGCACACTGTTCGAGGGTTTATTGAACTCTCCTCCTCAAATCCCAATGCTCACACTTTCATTACGCAAATGTTACAGGGCAGCCGAGAAGGAGGTGGTCTCACCCATCTCCACGGATCCTTTGTTTGGCTGCCCAAATGCGAAAAGGGTTCATAACCGGCACTTAGCTTCATTGGCCCTCTGTGTTGGCTCTTTTGGCTTTATCGCAGCCGGCCCAGACCCTGGCACTTTGGCCACTCGAAATTCAATTCAATTCGCTGGGTACTTACTGTACGCAGGTTGTGCAAACATTAAAATTAATGAATAACAATAAAACCAGCTCCGGTAGTCTGAAGTGTTGACGGTTGACGTGATCTCTGTGGAAAATGTCAGGAAATGGGTTTGACATTACAGGGGATTCCAGTATTAATACAAAATAATAAATTCTATTATTTTAGTATTTTTCTATAATTAAGAATAATAGTAATTGCCATAAAATATGTATTTATCATTTATCTAAGATTACAAAATAACTTAAATTAAATTTTAAAGATAGTGTTAAGTCTCTGTAAATATTTTTAATAATTATATCAGATTTCCATATATTTGTAGAATTTGTTAAGCAAAATCATAGCTTTATAATCCTCAAAAGAACCCACTTGAATACCTCCACAAATCATAATTTAATTCATTATTTTGCATAAATCCAACTACCCCCAAAAACTATTCCAGAGACAGCAATTAAAATGCCAGAACAAAAGTAGAGTTATTTCTCCAATTTTAATGATCCCATATAATGCTTTGAAATGTGTTCTATGCCGCTCATTAGTTTCGAGGCAATCTCCGAATTTAATTTCCATTTGAAATTCCCGCTCTGCGAGCCATTAAAATTGAGCCATGATGCCAATTTGGTATGATTAAATACGTTATTCCCCTGGGTGAAAGATAGAGGGGAAGTGCATACGTATATGCAAATTAATTACGAAATTTATGATTTCATTTTGCCAAAAGCGACGAGCCCGTCATCATCGCGGCTAGTCCTTTGGCGTCGAGCCTGTGAGCTCCATAAAACTTGCCCGCCTGTCAACTGCAATCATTTAGAGAGTGGGCCACGTAGGGCACATGTGAAAAGCCGTAAAATGCTTTGGAAAGCCGAGCAATTGGAAATTGAAGTCAACATTTATGGCTCTATCCAGAGCGGAGGAGACTAGACCCAGTGGCAGTGTCATCGATGCGACATCTTCCCGTCTGCCGCTGTCACGCACATAATTCTCCGCAGTGCAAAAACATTAATTGCGCAATTGTTTAAGGGCGGGGAGATTGGGAAAAGTTACAAGGATACAGGGAGAAAAATTTTAAAAAACAAATTCTGAAAGAAGAAAAATTATAATTGATTCAAGAAAACTTTGAAAATTTCTTTAAGTGGATTTTAATCTAAATGAAACTGCTTTGAATTAATTTTTGTATTATATTTTATACTCTTCATTTTTAAGGGATATTTTCTCATAACCCTATATTAAATTTAGTAGCCGAAAACTACCTATAGAAAAGCTTCATAAATTTATTAAAAATCTATGTACAAACATATCTTCCTCAAGTCACTCTTAACTATTCTTTAAACTATTTTAAGTGCTCTTAAAAGTCAAAAATCTTTTCTTAAATATAAGTATTTATCTTAAGTTAATAAAACCATGTGTACTTTAAATTTCTCCCTATTTTTTCCAGTGCCCAGCAAGACATGTTGAAAAGTTTTAGTGTCCCAACAAATGACGTACGATTTGTTCTGCACGAATAAGTCAAATTATTTGTAGACAGCACTTTGTTTTATGGCCTGACAACAAGCCACCTCAACTACTTCCCCCACCACCTACATTCATACACATATCCTCTGCATCCTCCCACTGCCACCCTCCGCCCCCTTTAAGGTCGCAGTTCCTTGGCCAGCTGACGCATCGCACTTTGCCTTGAGCCTGGAGTTTTTTACACAAACTACATGGATGCCACCTCTCGTTCCTCCTCCCCCCATTTGCTCCTCAATCATTGCTTTTCCACCTGATGCCAGTATGCGGGCTAATTTATGGCATTGTCATATGTTTGTTTAGCTTTTTTACTGTTTGTTGGTTTTCCTACCCTGGAAGTCATCATTATCATCATCCTCAGCTCTCCAAACGCACGCCATATAATTTTCCATTTACTGCTAAGTGTTTCTTCTGGGCCTGCCTGCCCCTGTTTATATTTCATAATTTTCTAAATGACATATTTCTGTTGACGCTTGAGTAGTTTTGTTTGCTTTGTTAATGTAGATTGCTTGGCTGGGATGTGGAGACAATGGTTAAGGAAGGAGGTGACTGCAAGACATTGCGTAACAAATTAAAAGGAAATTATTTGTGGATTTTAAGGGAGTTTAAAAAACAGAACACTTTCTTATAAAATTGTAATTTCATATACAAATTCTTCATGGAAGTGTAAACTTTTATGCCTGGGAAACTACTGTCTAAGAATATGTTGTATTTTAAAGGTAACTAATTTTTTCACACCTAAAACGTTCAATAATCCATCTCTAATTTAATTTGTAACACATTTACTGCACCTTATTTTTAAAATATTTTTAAATTGAGTTCTTAACTTCTTTCTAATAATGCGAACGTTTTTGATGATTTATTTGTTTTTAAACTTTGACTTCTCAGTTAGTTATTCAGCTTACTTGAAGTTTATACAATTATTATTTAAATATTTTGGTATAATAAACCATCTGAAATATTTTCTTATGTTTTGTTTTTAAAAATATATTATAAAATGTGTAAACGGTAGGAAACCGTAACCAATTTACTACCAAAACCAGACAAACGAAAACCAAATATTTGCATAAATTCCCCTACAGATGATAATAAATTCAAGACATATTCAAAATTATAAATAATTTATAGAAATGAAGGCATAATAACTCGTAAAACTTTTACAAGCATACAAAATGTGACGCGCAGGGCCATTAAAATCATTTTTAACAACTTTTGCTGGCATGTAAATTACGGCAGACACCGTTTCATTCCTTCCACAGGATAAAGCGCGCTTCACGCTTCGTTTGATTTATAGGCGCAGGGTTAACTTTCTGAATGAAAGCCGGATCGGAGTTGGGATCAGGACTGCATATGTGTACTACACTTGTTATCGGGCGTATCACATCGCACATCCCATCAGAGGACACGGCGCCGCACTTTATGTGTTTATTTTAATTTTCAATGTTTCGTCGGACATTTTATGGCTCTCAATTTTTGCGCTGCTTTTACGAGGGCATTAAAATTAAGACAACGGGCCACCAACCAGGCAAAGGACCAGAGACAGGAACACCAACTCAATTAGACAAAGAGCCCAGTCCCAAAAAAAGAGGCGTCTGTAAAATTCACTTGGCTTCACACAGGCACACACACTCCCATCCACAAATTTCTGGGAGCGTGTTAATTTCTTTTTAATTCCTCCTGCACTCCAGTGAAAGTTCCCCTCCAGTCACTCATAAATTAACGTTTAGTTACGCTACATAAAAATCTGTCTGGCAGCAGATCTAAGTTTCTGGGGGGTTACAAGAAGGTGGAGTTGTAATCTAGTTACTATTCGACTTGCTATTCGACTTCTACTTGAATAGAATTATATTTTAACACAAAAACCCCTTTTATATTTGGGTTTCCATTTGATCTCTAAATAGTTTCCACTTATCGCTGGATAACTAAACCCTCTATAAATACCCAACACTCTCATTTATTTTCTGTTTTCCATCATTAGTCCCCTTGGCAGCACTGTCTGTCATTGGCATCATTAGTTTTATTTAATTATGCCCTTCGTATTGATTGCTTTGTTAGAACGTATTAACCCGAAGGAAACTTCCTCCACTCGGGGGAAAGTTCAATTAAATATAGCCCCCTTCACCCCTCCAGAAAATATAAATCCAGCTGTGATTTCGGCATCGGTTTGCGTTAACCGCAAAACCAAAAAAGAGGAGAGAAAACGAAATATATTTGATAATGAATAATGATGTTGATTTGACACTCAAATCGAAATCGTCACGGTTTTGGAGAGAGAAAGAGTGAGGGGTCAAAGGGCAGGAGTTGCTTCTTGGGTAGAGATCGGATTCCGAATACAACAATTTGATTTTAATTTAATTAGATTTTTTCTAGGCTTTTGAAATGGGAATCGTATGATAATTTAATGGAGCATGAAATTCGGGATTTCTTTAAACCAAAAAAATACTTGATACGATTTCACAGCGTTGCAAAGTGGCCGCTAATGACGGAGCATCCTAATGGGAGCATGAGCAAGGCATCCTTCGATTCAGATCCCAGTGTGTGGTCAAATCGTTGGCTAATAGCCGTGACAAAGGTCATTAGGGGGTTCATGGATCGTTCTCCAACTCTTCAGGTTTTTCAAGCAGGTTGCTATATATTTTTAAAATATTTTCTTTAACCAACTTTACTAAATTTCCACAAAAAAACAAGATCTGATTATCCCCCAAAAAACACATTGAATTATTTAATGACATTCTCAGTGCTATCTTAACTCCGGCATAATTTATAAACTTGTCTGCTTCGTGTCGGCATTCATCAACTCATCCTGCCTTTGAACAACTTCATTAAAATTAGCTCATAAAATTTGCAGCAACTCGTGCTCTCAGGCGCTCGAAATCTTGTTTAGTTTTCATTTATGGCTCAATGGCAGGAGCCAAAAATCTTCACTAGAGGATGTGTGGCCACAGGATCCGCATCCTGACTGACAGACGCACTTCAGCATAATTTGCTGTGACAGGCTTCAGCATTTCCTGGAGCTGCGCTTCCTTAATTCCACTTTACCGAATGACATTTAATATGCAAAGTTTTGCCAGCCACAACACCGAAACTGCAACTGGAGGCGCGGCACGGAGGCGCGCATATCTTTTGATGACTTTTGTTGATTTTATGCCAGCACATTTTGCAGAGTCAACTCACACGACGACTGGGATGGATCTCTGAATGTGCACTGGGAAAATGTAGAAAAATTGTATATCAAGAAAATGTGTCTTAAAACAATGAGAACATGAAAAGGTCTTAAGAAATCTCCACATATTTACAATAAACTCTCATAGAATTTAAATTTAAATTTAAAATAATTTTTTACCAACTTTAAGCGTCTCAAAATAAACCTAGAAGTTCTTAGTCATTATTTCCTGTGTATTGAGACCACTCCAAGCTGCTGCATTTTGCCACCGACAAAACAATGGACCAGAAACACAAGTGGCGGGCATTTTGGGGCCAAGGCAAAGTGTGTCTGCGGAATACCCTTTATTACAAAATAGCTGGGCATAGCTTTGCATACTTTACGGCCCCCAAGCATCGTAAAGTTTAATGGCGCCGTTCTTCGAGCCAGAAAGGTTTTCAAAGTTGGTTAGCTCTTTTGAAATATGAATAGACGCCAGGAGCAGCTCTTTAGCCCTCTAATGCTGGCCTTGTTAAGGAGATTAGTTCCAGGCCCCATTTCCCCCGCACTGTCATCAATAAAATTGGTTTATTCAAGTGGCTGCTGGCCACTTTTCAATCGCTATAATTGACAATCGAGAGGAAATCGCCATGTCTTTCCAGTAAGCCAGGCACGTACACAAATTAAGCTCGTAAAATTTAATATTTTCAGCGAAAGTTTCAGTGGTTCTTTTTTCTGTTTAGTAATTTATGGCGTGGCTTAGGTGCCTGCATAATTGGTAAGGATAAATCCTTGTAAAGGATACATAAAATTTTACAACAGTTGTTGGAAAAGTTTGTGGTTGTATTTTTAAAAATACTTGTTTAGGATATTGTTGGAGCTTAAGTGGATTTTTGTTAACTGAGTTTTATGAAAAAGTAATTTTAAATTTAAGAATATAATATAATTTAAACCATATATAACTTTCTTCCATTGACACCTTCATGATTGTGGTCATAAATTTACCTTTTTGGTTTCTTTGAATTCCCAAAACAAAACTCTTCCGAAAACTCCCCCCTCGATTTTTAACACAACAAAACGAATCGTTTTGTGTTGAGTTCACCCTTTCACTGGGTGGGTAAGTGCCAATCAAATCGAAAAATATTTGGAATTTTGACAAAGGGAAAAAGTTTCCCAAGGCGAATTGCGTGCGAGGTGATGGAGGTATGGCTACCAGCATAAAAATGCTGACGACTTATGCCCGGGGGACTGGGAAGAGAGAGGTCTTGTCTCAAGGTGGGCAAGTCGGGAACAATCCATCAAACAAAACGCTGCGCTTTTGATAAGAGCGCATCAATAAAGCAATAAAATGTCTACAAATCAAACGATAAGAACGCCAGTTTCGCCAAAGATTCGCCGCCCGGGAAAGGGTTCGGTGGAAAAGTCACGTACAGCACGCACAAGACTATTAATATTAATGGTTGGTCTTAACACATTGGGCGTAGCGTTCACTGGGATCTATTGCCTGGCTGTCAGTTTGTCAAGAAAGCTGTCTTTTCGGTCTACTTAAGACACTGGGGGAAAATATGGGAAATGTGTATATTAATAAAATATATTAAAGTAAGCAAGAAGTTTAATACAATTGAAAGGAGATAAATATTTTTATTTAAATTAAATTAAAATATTAAGAACCTCTCTCTCTCTACTATATTTTTATTTTTTACATTTTCCCTCTTCCTAATTTTCCTCAGTGTCCTCATATGGGGTTTTTCTCAAATTGACATGTGACACCAAGCGAGACCAGAACTGAACCAAGACACAGACCCGGGGACCCCTGGCATGACGAAAAATAACAATTCGGGTTGGATCGTTTTGGCTGTGATTGGGTTTGGGAATCATTAACATTTTGATAACTGTCGGGACACACTGTGATCCATTAGTTAGCGATAACGCGGCAAGCTGTGAGGCCTTTAATTGATCTCGTGATCAATTCGCTCTTGTGGTTTTATGTTAATGAAGCGTAATCTCCGTGCTGTCTCCGATTTCGTTTCGGTTCCAGTTGGGATTCTATTTGGACCCTTTTTGTTTTTCATTTTTCATGCTTGCTTTTCAATTTGCTCTCCATTATGTTTGGCTGGTCTCGTTGTTTGTGGTTTTTGTCTGTGGATGGTAATTTAATAATAACAATACGATAATTGTTTATTGATTTCTTTTTGTTTGTGAGGGATTTAATCAGAAATCATGCAAGAGGGACGTAAGGATTAAATGTTTTATAAAACATTGCCATTAATAAAACTAATAATTGTATTTGTAATGTTAAAAAAAATGTATAACTTAAAATATAATAAAATTATTTAAAAATATTAGGAACCACCTCTATTTCTTAAATAGCCATTTGTTCCGTTTATTATTTGACTATGACTTATTCTCAAAGTAATTCATGGCAATTTTCATATTTTTATAAGATTAAAAACGGTTGAAATAAAGAGTAAGAAAGGAAACTAACAAAACTTTAATGTCGAATCGGAATATATACAACTTTTGGCAATCACTGACGTTTTGACCATCTTTTCTGCTCGAGATAAGTCTGAAATATTCACATTCTTTAAGCCGATATTTATTAAAATTTTTTAATATTTGATTTTATAACACAATGTTTTAAAACCAAAACTAACTAACAAAATTATAAATTAAAATTAAGATGATTTTTTGTGTCAGTTTTTCTTACTTTAACTTAAACTTACAATTTTAATTATTAATATTAAAAGTATTTAAATTAAAACTAATATTTAAATATTTAATATTAAAAATATAAACCAACGAGTAACCCTAATAATACTTGAGTCACCCCAATGCCGTCAAGACGCTGCTGATCCAGCAAATGTCGCTTTGGTGGGCTGCACCCTAACTCCATTGGCCAGAGATCGTCTCATGAATGCGCATTTCACGAGATCAGCATTTTGTTTATTGCGCTGCCGGCAGTCTAATTCCGTCATAATTTATACTCATTCAGTAGCTCTTTAAGAGTTTCGACAGCGCTACTTGCTTCGACTCAAGTGATTTCCAGTGAATTCAAGAAATAACTAAATAAAAATAAATCTAAAATGGAGCCGAATAAATTTAAAAAACTGAACTCTTCCTCTGAACTCCCACAATATTTGCCACCTTTTTTTCGCACTAACGGGGAATTTGTCGAGGAAATTGTTATGACTCCTATGTTTGCGCTTGATTTTCGTCTTATTGGCCAGCATTGCGGAAACCTGCAATCCATAACTATAGGTGATGCGGATCTAATAACGGAAAATATGGCGCCGTTCAAGACTATGATTGTGGCACTAAAAAACTTAAAAGAAGTGCAAATTGACATTAAACATAATGACGCTTCTGTCATCTTAAACGTTTTAAAAGAACTTCAAAATCTTAAAACGCTGGGGCTAAATATAGAGAACTGTACGGAGCTGCCTGTGGATCTAGGTGAGTCTTTAAATAAATAAAAATAAATTTGTTTATAATATAAAATTTTTTTTAGCTCACTTAAAGGAATGTGTTCACCTGGAAAACTTGACAATAAAAGGCACAATGGTTGTCTTAAAAATTAATGATATTTCATCGGAACTAAAAATCCTACGCAGTTTGCTTATTTCTGGTGGCAAAATAATTTCCGATGGTCAAGAAATCGCATATAAGCTGCCAGCATTGGAAAAGCTTGAACTCTGCCATGTTCGTATTGAAACCGCTTTTCCGGATTGCCAAAAGCTACGAATTCTGCACACTAGATTTGCATGTTTTAATAGTGACTTTCGCGAATGGATATCTGTGAAAATTAAAACCCTGGAAAGCG
The DNA here is from genome assembly GCA_018904815.1 of Drosophila ogumai. NCBI lineage: Eukaryota > Metazoa > Arthropoda > Insecta > Diptera > Drosophilidae > Drosophila > Drosophila ogumai. The sequence continues at coordinate 10,880 of JAEIIJ010007429.1, forward strand.
TGGCATCCAATAATTCTATCCTGGGGCAGGATGTTCTCTCAGAAATATTTTCCAGTCTACCCTCTGGCTGGGTTTTACCCAACTTAAAGAGTCTAATGCTGTACGAGGACTTTGAGACAGTGACATTTCCCCTGCCTTATTGTCCGATGCTAACCTCCTTGAACTTGGCACAAGTTGACGAGTTTCCCAAGGAGTGTATGGATTGGATTGCAAAGCACTCGAGTACTCTAGAGAGTGTAGAACTACCAGGCTTGTTTTTTGGTGTAAACAACTCAGATTTGCCATTCTTTCCCAAGCTAAGGGCATTCCGCTTGAACTCTTCCTACGAGCTATCACCAGATGGTTTCTTTGATTGGATTTCAAAATACTCGGAGACATTGGAGGTCCTGAATATTTATGGAAGCCTGGATCGGAATCGGCTTCTTAAACTTCTCTCGGACTGCAAGAACATTCGATCTTTTAGAATGGCGCGTACGTCCTCGCCATTTACTGAGAACTTTCTTAGGTCTCTGTTTAACATTTTAAAGGAAAACGGTGTGACTCCGGATAATCCTTTCAAATTTAAATGCAATTCTGTTAATTTGAGCACACAACAGGTAGGTATATATAAATCTATTTTTCAATGAGTTCGTTGTTAACTAAAATGTCTTAATTTTCAGATTGATGATCTACACAATTTACCCAATTTCGAGCTGTGCACAGTTCAGATTGACGATAAGATTGGAAGCATTTGGGAAATTTATAATGAAATCTCCTAATAAAAACGTAAGTACAAAATTATCTAAAATATATTTTCTTAGCGTTTCCCATTAAAGTATCAAATGACGCACCACATACAAAATTTCCCCACTCAAAGACCCCAGTCAATCCCCTAGGACAACAAACAACTTGACGCCGTCTAATTTGGCCAAAAGTCCAAGGGTCTCCGGTCCACCCACAAATCCATTGCGACACATTTCCGCTTTGACCAAATCTGTTGCCGGTGATTGACTTTGATTTTCCAAGGAGGAGGACCAGACAAGTCCTCGGACAAGTGAAAATGAATTTTCCTTTGACGATTTCATCAAACTTTCCTCAACGACGCAAAACAAAAACGAAAAAAACGAGGCCAAGACTGAGGAAGGAAAATGTCTTATAAAAACTAACGATTGCCAATTGGTTTTTACTGTTATTGCCGCGCCCCATTTGCCTGCCTGGGCAGCACTTCCGTTCTGGCCAGAAGTTATGGGCGTGGCCCACTCTCCTCCACAATGTGAAATATGTTAGGCCGATCATTGTGGACTTTTCCACATTCATTGTCTTTCTGGAATTAATTTCCTTTCAGAGCAGCCGTGGATTTTCAGGAAAATCATAAAATTTTATTTGTACAACTTCCTGGGGATTCATTTGCCTTTTGTAGTTTGATTTTTTGTGCATAGATTGTTTTAGGAAAATATTTTGGGTATATAGGTTTTATGTTATAATGTTGTGGATTTAACAATTTTATAATTTATTTATTTATTTATTTTTAGGTTCTTGGAGACGTGAAAACATTGAATGTGTCTCTGCTTAAGAAATCCAATTATTCATTTTTATATTATCTTTTATTACACATTTTATATTGTAAGTATTTAAAAATGTATTAAGAATATGACTATAATTTACTTTCTATTTTCGAATTTCTTTTTAGGTTATCGGCACAAGTGAGACCTGGAATCGGAGACGGCAAACGGGTTCATCTTTTCTTATTACTTATAATTATTTTTTCTTATAATTATTTTTTTAATTTTTAATTTGATTGTTCTTTAAATTATATATTTCTCCAGATTCTATATAGTGTAATTAATACACAAATTTATTAATATATTTTTATAGTATACAATTATTTTTTTAGCTCTCTATTTTTAAAGGGAACTTCCTTATCGAGCTCCCATTTCTTGTTAATTTTTTTTCTTGATGTCTCATTGAGTGCGCCTTAACTTTCCGCGCTTCCTGTTGCCGTAATTTCTTCGTTCTCCTCGCTGCATTCATTTTTAGTGGCCAGTTTGTCCATGGATTGGGGCTGGGCAAATATTTTGGCCAGCTGCGTGTGCTGCCAAATTTGTTTGCCGAGGTAAATGCAACCAAAACGCCGCGCGTTGCCGGTGCGTTAAGGCAAATTTGTAGAGCGCAAATTGTTTGGCCACTGCAAAGATTTAACTTTATGCCATTGGGGAGGAAGGGTCCCAGGGTCCTTTCGTCAGGAGTGAGGGGTGACAACCAACACACATGTACTCTCACACATTGTTTCAACTGCCACCGAATGACAATTTCTAATTTATTGCAATTATGTGACGCACGTCACACTCAACTGACCAGGCCACAAATACAACTGACCAGCGGCTGACACGTGACCAATGTCCTTTCGGGTATCCCTGATTGGAAAACACTAAAACAGATACCAAGAGCGGTTGCAGTGGGCCCGACTTCCTCCTTGACCATTCCACGGAGATTTATTTTACGCCGATAACACGCTTAAGTAAATGCTGTCCTTGGCAGTCCGCTTTCCATTCGAAATTCTCTTGATGTTTGCACTTGAAAAAATTGTGCAAGATTTTTAATATTAAAAGGGGAAAATCATTCATTAAATTTTAGTTTTTAAAAAATTTTAAGCTACTTATTTTTAGGCTTTTCAAAGTATTTAAGAATCACATATAATTACCCTATTATTTTTTTTTCCTTTTTTTTAATCAAGAAGCAAGTCCCTTAAGGTAAATCAAAGAATTACATTTAAAATAAAGTTAATTTATTTCAAAAAAATGTTTAACAGGAATAAAAAGCATTTAATACTTTTATTTTTCAGTGCCTTTGCCTTCGTACAATTTAAATGGCGATTAAATCTGCTGGCATTGATGGATGTGTCCAAGAGCTCGGCCTGCGTACCGTGTCCTGTGGTCAGTCTGTTCAGGATGCGGCACCATGTTAACACTTTTGTACAATTGCCAATTTTTCGCAGGCAATGCCTGATGAGCCGACCCTCTGTGTGTGGGAGTGAAGCGGTGGCTTTTGCGGTGTTGTTGTGAGTGGGAGGGAGGGAGGGAGGTGGGAGTGGCCCTGGCATGCGGCTACACTTCAATATTCATTTGGACGCATAATTGATATTGACGAACAATGTTGCCACTACAACAATGTGGCAGGAAGGCCAGGGAGTGGGGGGAGTGTATTGGAAAGTTAAACACTGCCAGAAAATGTATTGGCATTGTTATTGGGGTGGGTTTTAGTGATTTGTTTGATATTGGAATTGGGTGTAATTAAAATGAAATGGGGTGTTTTATACAATTACCATTTTAAATTAGATTTAGGCCAGTACATTTGTCAACTTTAACTTTAAAAACAAATATAAACAATGCAACTTTAACTGCCACAATAATTACTAATAATTCAACAAGACATAAAAAGAAAGAGGTATTTAGAAACTGTATTAATTTTTTGTAAATATTGTCCTCTATAATATTTTTAACTTAATTAAATTATTTCCCCCAGTGCAGATTACTTTGTTACGACTCTGCCTGCGCCTACTTGGTTCAGTTAATTTTATAAAAATTACCATGTCGGACCCCTTGTGTTCTACGTGGCGTGCAACATGTTTGCCATTTTCATTTACCTCCTCGACGAACTCACGGATATGTACATGCATATATCCTGTTTCTGATATCTCGGGCCTTCATTTTGGGGGGCTGCAGGACCGGAGTTCCTTCTGCTCGTTTTGCATCTGTCAGTGTCATGTCACGTTCGAGGAAAATGCATCCGATGCCCATTGTTGTGGCGTCGACATGGAAGCTACTGTTGCTGCTGCTGCTGCTGCAGGAGTGTAAATTTAATTTAGTTAATTGAAACAATTTGTTGCATGCGACAAGCGGCAACATCACATCAGCAGGAGGTAGCACAAAAAACCTACGTACATTCAACTCCAAGAGCTGATTTCCCTGCTTTTCCACTGATTTCGTTTGAGGATTTTTCTTTTACAATTCTCTTTTTTTTGGTGGCGAGTAAAATGAAAGCGGGGGGAAGGTAAATTCCATATGAAATACAATATATACTCGCCCCGGAACATGTCAATTTGGGTGGCAGTCGTGTCGGTTTGCGTCTGGCAGCCCTCGCAGCGGGAATCTCTTTTCAATTTGATTGAAATTGCACTCAATACACTTTGTATATTGATATATTAATTTGCTCTTCTTGTTTTTTTTTCACTCGCTTCTGTGTTTTTAAAAAAATACTTTGGTTAATTTGCGTACAAATTGAGACAAAGGCTGCGGAGCCAGTCAATGGATTTAATTAACAGGAGTTTGGGCCCCTGTTTCCAGGGTAAACTCTTTAAACCCGAAAATCAAAAATGGTTGACAAAAAATGTATTTAATATTTAAGGGAAATAAAATTCTATTTAAAATACAGAGAGGCTTAATAATATATATAATTTCATATAATTTTGTAAATTTACCAAAGCAATGATCAATTTGGAAATGCAATTGGTCAAAAAACCCAGCTAAGCGTTAAAATGCAAATCAAAATAAATGCCATTTGCTCAAGCCCCTCAGCTCTTCCTCCCTGGACAAACAGTTGATGAATTTACGTAAAATATATCTCGTATTTACCTTGCACTTGATGCCTAAGCAAACTATGAGATACACATGCAGGACTCGCAGGAACGGCTTTCGTGCGTGGCTAAATAAACATGGAAATTGTGGAAAATAGACTCGAGTTGCACATTTTGTTGTTGTGGCCCAGAAGAGGGAGGTCCTGTCACTCCGAATGACAGCCCAAGTCAAGTGTTGTGTTGTTGTTCTCGGCCATTGTTCGGCCAGAGAATGTCGTTATGGAAAATGCATAAAAGCAGAGACAATGTTTGCTTGAGCCTTTCAGCCGCACTCCTAGGTGCTAAAATTTCATGACACGCCCCTCCCCAGTGTCCCTGTGCCGTTTAATTTAAATGCAAACTTTCCGGGAGCGGTGACTGCAAAATTGTCTTTGCAAGGACCAGGATCCCAAACCCATGAAATTGGGCCTCACACCATCCAGTGGCCATCGACTTGGTTGCAATTTCGAGACGCATTACGCATGCATGGGTGCCTAAATAATGTTGATTTAACATTATCACGCGCAGTGCACCGCACAAACGAGTACGGGTGCAGAGAGAGAAATTTGGGGAAGTATTTATTTTAAAAATATATATATTTTGCAAGCTTTTATTTAAATTTATAAAATTCTTAGAGATATGCTAAGATTTTGTAAAGCAATGAATCAATTATTGACCATATTTTTATCTTTATTAATAAACTTAAGTTTCTGTTAAGGAAACCATCAACTTTCTTAAGTTTTTATTAATTTAGTGGTTCATAATTTTTTAAAATTGTTTTTGAGGTATTTGTTTCAGTGTCTGTACGTGCGTTCCATAATGGCGTCACTTAGGCGTAGGGTCAACATTGTTGTAAGCTCCCATCAAAAGCAGGAGAAATCCCTCTTTGGGTTGAGGATTAAGAGGAGTGGGAAAACAATCGATGGTTCTGATGATGAGAGGCTCTGATGAGGCAGCTAATTGGAAGTAAGGTTGGAAAATCCTTTGGGGCACGAAGCTTGGAAATAAGAAGTAATATTAAAACTATAGCAAACTTAAACTTAACTTTAATTTAATCCATTTTTCAAGCCTTGAAAATGTATCAATCAATCTTTTCTTCATAATTTCCTTCTATTCTTCCTACGGATTTCCCTTCAAAGCATTCTCAGCTAAAACCTAATCAGGGACCACGCCCCATCTTTTCACCAACATCCACACACCTCAGCAATTTTGGAGTGCTTCAGCATTAACAATAGATCAACAAATCCGGAGTTATTCGCCGGAGTGACAACAACAAATCGGAAGACACGCCGACAAACGCGTGGACACGTGACCAGCAAAGAGAGAATGAGGGGAATATCCATTCAAGCACTGAGAAAAAATACTACAATACCAAAAACAAAATTTCAAAATATTTCATAAATTATAAATCAAGCAATTTAACTTTAAAGGGGTATTACTTTTCGTAAAAATAAGCTAACATTAAGTAATAGGTAAACCCTAAATTACTCATATTTTTTTCCAGTATTCCTTGCCAAAGAAATGTCACTTCCGCTGGCTTAACACATTTAATCCCAGTGGCCAGTAGCCGTACTTTCACCATCATCATCCTCCCCCGCTTTTCATGCCTTCTCCGGGCTACTTTCTAATTTATGTTCTGTCAATTCTTTTGTCATTTTTGGCGACACAGAGGACACAGAGCGCAGGATAAAGGAGGCGGCGGCAGTGGTTGCCTGTGGTCCTCGAAGGCGTCGGCTGGTCGGCCGCACTTAATGAGTCTTAAGAAAAATTATTCGCAATTAATAATTATGTTCATATTGTTTCTCGGCCTATCGGTCCATGGTTACTCCACTCAATTAGGGGGTGGCCAGCGCCGGATTTTCCCAGGAGGGGGTGGCAACTTGTTATTGCAGTTTATTTGATGTTTGTCATTTAATCATTCTGAAGGAGACTTATTTGTTGTCATTGAGAACTAGGCAGAGGACATGGGAAAGTATGGGAGAGTCATTAAAAGCTGAATGATGGGAAATATATATGTTAAATCTTTTGAATATTTTCAAAGCTAAAAGAAATCTAAAACTAAATATTCTAAGCATATAGAAATATTCATAGTGCTTTTTAAATATGTATAAAAATCACTAAATCAAATAAACTTTATTACCTTATTATTTCTCCAAAAGTTCAGTTACAAAAAAGCCGCTGCAAACGTTTTAACAAATTGCATCCGCTCGTAAAAACAATTTTTACAACCGAATGTCATAGAATTAATTTTTATTTTTCAAAATTAAAACGCATAAAGCTCAGTTTTATAGTTAGTTCCGAGTCACCTGGTGCGCCTTATGGCTTTTAAATCGACTAATTAAGGAAGCATTCTGAACTGCTGTTGGGTTGCCTTAAGCCTCCCACTCACCCTCCCTCTTCTAGAATTAAAAATCGTAAAAATCGCGCCAAGGAACCCACTATTCAAAAACCGTAAACATTTTTTTTTTACAACTCACATTCAGTTTTGTTCCCAAACATAATGAAGAAGTACCCAAAAATTGAAATGTGGAAAATGCAAATTGAGTTGAAAGTTTTACGCCTATTTGCGCGCCTAAACACTTAATGATGGGCCCAAAGGGAGGCACCCTCCTGCCTTTTCCCAACACCTGACTGACCATAAAATGTACATGGTTGCAAGGCGTTAAAAGGCTGTGGAAATTAGCATACTAACTGGCCAAGACGAGGGTGCCGGGGAAATTAAAAAACTGAAAATGTACGTTATCAAAGATCGTGGAATAAATTTTCCTCTTCTCGGGCTCCTCGGGAGGCGTTGAGCTGCAAAACTATGTTCGACCACACCAGAAATATAAATAAAACGGAGACATTAATGTCGGAAACTTTGACTAATTACCCAACTCGGGGTTGCATTTCCCCTTTTTAGGAGAAAAAAAAACAGCACCAAAACAAAAAAGGAAGCGCGCTGACCACGACGATAAGATCTAGAAGCCGGGGGAGAACAGGTAACAAGTGCCGTTCCTTTGATAAATTGTGTGCTAATGGAATGTCATGTCAGCGTTCGTTTTGGCCGACTTTTAACCGAGGAAAATATACAACCAACCAGGCAGTGAGGTCGATAACAAAGCCGCAAATTGGCGGCGTCAGGTGTCCGAAAAAAAAAGGTGAGTTATCGCTGCCCACATGTGCAGTAAAAAAGGATTCATTTGTGTCACGATGATGTATTTGTTCGGGCCCAAACTAATGCACACTTCCGCCCTCGGCAATCCTTGCTTTCTAACTGATCATTATCTGCCGTTGGCCAGGAAATATTAGCAGGAAATATAGCAAAGTTCAGTTGCTTTTTGTACACTATTCGGTGACCATTATTAATTGCCCAACATTAGCGCCCATTGTTTGAGGAACTTTTATTTTGTTTCAGAGTCCAAAAGGATGTGTTAATGGGGCCTAATTTTGATCGGTTGCCAACTGATAAGTTGATGGGGTTCCAACGGGAATTTTTCCTTTATGAAGGTCCTGTGAACTAAATCTAATATTGTGGGAAAAATATTTGATAAATAAAAAATATTTTCTAAGCTAGTTTAAGACTTTCCTTGATATTTCAATAATAGTTTTTTAAACTATAGAATATTATAAACACTATAAAATTAATATAACAATATCCCATTATCCTCTACCCATCCTTACTCTAACTTAGCCACTCCCTTTAGGTCTCAAACTCCTGCTCATAATCATAATCGCACTATTTATTGCCATGATACAACATTATTTTCCACTCGCCCGACAAGGAATACCCGTAAGATACCCAAATTGATGATTAGCATCCCTCATTTCAACATCTGTTACATTTAAATACACCTAGAGAGGTCTCTAGGTCTGACCTAACCAACACCCCGAAAAAACATTGATAAATATTAACCAAAAATGGAAAGGAAAAAAATACCTAGTCAACGGGGGGTTAAACACAGAAACTACCCCCTCAGACGATGTTTTTAGATGGAATTAACTTAAAAAAGTAAAAAAAAAACTGGCAAGTCATAGAGCAAAATGCTGCACGTGCAATTTGTGCCCGCAGTAAGCGCATTACACCCTCTCGGAGGTCTTGGGGGTTGCTTATTGTTTGCATATGTGTAACAATTAAGCATTTGCCTCGCCAGACATTTTTTACGAGCCTCCTTCCTTCCTAATATATGAATGTGTATCATTAACACTGCCGCCAAGCAAACCGAACCCAACAAGTGCAAAATCTGCGAGTGTTATCGGCTTAATTATTATTACAAGTCCCAGGACGATGACGACGGGTGTTCTCGATGGCCCCTGTCTGCACTTGACTCGGTCTCCGTTTCCTTTTTTCCTGGTCTGCCATAAACTTGGATTTGAATATGTTTGAGTTTTAAATACTCTCGTGGCTGATATTTTTCGGGTGCGCATTTTAATCCGCTTAGCCGCACATGTTAATAAATTTATTAGCTCTCTCGGTCTCTTGACTCGGGCGTTGGACTATCGCTTAACCTGTCAGCTGGGGGAAAATATATAGACAGATCAATTTATATTGGGCTTAGTTTATGCATATTTTTTATGAAGTGTGTGTCGGGGTTTCTGGTGAGGAAAGTCTAAAAAAAACGAGCTATGAAGAGCAAAAATCTAGAAAGCCTGCAGGCTGCCAGGCTGAGTTAATAAGACTTTATAAAAGGATATACAAAAATATATATTTCTTTGTATATTTTTTATTTTTAATAATTACAGGTAAATAATACTTTCCAGAATAAATAAATTTACATTATTTTAACTTTGATAATAATTTTAAAAAATACAATTATTATAAATTTAATTATAAAACTTTATTACGTTTCCTAGTTCAATCCAACTTTAACAGCTTCAACTTCAACGTTTAATTAATTTCAGCTTAATTTTCTTGTACTTACCTATTATTCTGTTAAATCCCCTGGTGTTGTTTAACAATAATGCGGTATGACAGTGCCCAAACACCGCCCAGAGAGCAATTGAAAAAGTTTTCCAAACCGTCGCACAGTAGCGCCTCTCGAACAAAAGCCGTTGCAAAAATCGAAAAAGTCATTGTCGCAAAAACGATTTTAACTATACTTATTCGACAGGAAATTTCCCATGGATTCAGAA